>JAGDYQ010000031.1:3554208-3654208 GCA_021962125.1 Bulinus truncatus | reverse complement strand
CTCTACCCCCCCCCCACCTAATTGTGAAAAGCTTAATAATGTTACCCTATTCAGACCCTAAACAAATACATAAAAAAAAACTTGTACCCCCCCCCACCCACACAGCCAATAGTTATGTCCCAACTTACGTCACACATGTCAGTAAAACAGTCGCCTCTGGTCGTCATTATGAATAAGCCCTTTGAGATCAATGTACCTGTTGGCAGGTGCCATTCAATTTCAAACAACTAAATAGTACCAATATTACCATGAGAGTGAGCGAAAACAGTGTGTGCGAATGTAAGCAGATACCATTATATAATTAACGCGCTCAAATATATATCACCATATTCTACTCCATTTGTGTTCCTACTAGTTGGTCCAGGTACCGGTTCATTATTTACTAGTTGTGGATAAATATTGATTACAATTCATGATAGTAAGATGTGCAGCAAGTGTAGTGGGGCTAATGAAAATGTAGTTATCTTTAAATTATTTATCGAATCAAACGCAGGCAAGAGGCTATTAATATTTTAACAGGAAACAGAAGTCTAACTTTCGAACTAAAGCAGATTTGAGACGGATAATATGTATATTAAGAATGGCTTTTGACAAAAATTTGTCTATCAGTCAATGTTCATGAATGGATTTGTTTAGATTGTACAAAACTCTTATACATGTATTACTCTTTAATATAATATATATATATATATATATATATATATATATATATATATATATATATAAGCATTCTAAACAAATCATTAAGTATTCATACCATGTTGGGTAAAATATAAAGTAAAACATACCTATATATAAAACTAATAATATAAATGTATTATTTCTAAAAGACTAAACTATGTATAACACAGCATACAAGTTATAAATCTGTTTTTTTATATTAACTTATTGACTAAAAGCTGTTGTATATCCATTAGTTTGGGAGGGGGAAAAAGACTGGTCGGAACAGCTCCTGTAGAATTAGATTATTAGAGCCCCCCCCCCCCCCAAACCTAAATTTGCTAATTGAGATTGACAGTGTTTATGCCTAGAGCCCCAAAGTCATTTTACTTAGGGCCCTAAAATGTAACTTTCCATGTAGGCCCCTATATGTACTGATATGTATAGGTCCCTATATGTACTTATATGTATAGGCCCCTATGTGTACTGATATGTATAGGCCCCTATGTGTACTGATATTACAGGCTTCTATATGTACTTATATGTACAGGCTCCTATATGTACTTATATGTATAGGCCCCGATGTGTTCTGGTATGTATATGCCCCTAGATGTACTTATATGTATAGGCCCCTAGATGTACTTATATGTATAGGCCCCTAGATGTACTTATATGTATAGGCCCCTATGTGTACTTATATGTATAGGCCCCTAGATGTACTTATATGTATAGGCCCCTATATGTACTTATATGTACAGTCCCCTATATGTACATTTCCAAAGGTATATTTGAGAGTACAGTGACCATGGAATGTGTAGGATGTAGGAGATTAGCACAACGCCCAGCAGCCTCTACTTACTACAATTAATTTGAGGTACACTGGGTGGGGGTTGGGGGGGAGGAGAGAATATTTGAGGATTTTCGTAATAATATAAAATTGGCAAATTAAAACATAAATATATTTTTTTATGCGAACCACAATGTGTAAAGTAAAATGAAAAAGTATGATTGAAATATTTATTACTCATCATTAGCTTTAGAAAAAAGAATAAAAATAAAATAGACTACAATAGAAATCAATTGTCTGGGTATGTTATCAATACTATAAAATGGCCATACATTCTGTGGTACTAAAAAGTATGTCAGATAGTTGTACACATTAAGTAAATAAAGAAGTGAAACAAAAATAAATATAGGTCATGGGTCATCCACTTAGTAAATAGATTTCTTGTTGATCATTAACAACAATTTATTGTCATTAATATTCAGCCCCAACAAAACTTCAAAGTCAAAAGTTGGTTTAATACGTAGTACACATACTTCAGAGATATTTTATTTATGACATATTGAAATGTATGCCTTTGAAAATAAAATAATTGTATCGATGTAGTAAACCTTCCCATTACATAATTAATGGGTATAAATATACATATAGCCTATATTTTTAAAAGTTATAATGACTTTGTATTTAAAACAAACATTGTCGTTGGTGAAAAAATACTTTCATTTTCTACGATTTAAACATTAAAGCTTTATAATGTAAGTGCATGATGTTATATTATTACAAGTCATAATGTAGTAAAAGAGTGTACAATTAAATGTAAATCGTCTCTTCTAGTTCATCTCTCATATATCTTTTTTGTAAGTTCAAAGGGTTAGAGAAGTTAGTCTTATTGACGTATTTCTGAGTTTCTGCCGTGTCATCATATAGATATTCCTCAGAACTGATATCTTCATATTCTTCCTCAGAAGAACTGAAAATATCTATGTCTGTTTCTGTTTGAAAAACCTCATTTTCCAAATCTGTGCTATCGTAGAAATTTTCTTTGGAATCAAGTGTTTTTTTTTCGTCAACAATATGGTAGCTGTCATAGACGACTTCTTCATAGTCGTCTACAACCTTGCTGGTCCCATCGGTAGGATTACTTAATTCATTTGGAAGAATATTTGTTGTGAAGTCATCCTCTGAAGTTCTGATTGTGATTTCCTCATTAACGCCATAAGTTGTAATGTTTTCATCCTTCACAATGTCATTAGCGTCGTGTTCTGCTTCTGATTCATTCATCACCGAAAATGTAACAGTTGTTGTCGCAGGTGAAGGGTTTAAAGGTTTTAGTGAATATTGAGGATTATTAAGATAGTGATGAGTGGAAGATCCTTCCTGTGAGTAAACATCTCTCGAGTTTGTTCTAAAAGGTGAAAATTTTCTGTAAAAAAAAAAAATGTTGAGCTAGGATTAAAGGATTCTATCTTTAAAGCATTTTTATAAATTATAGAGTTACATTGTATTCTAACTCACCAAATTTATTATACAAATTTATTTATTATAAAAATTAGTGGTATAAATTCTATGACACTATGATTTGTATATTTGGTAGAAAGACGAGCTTAGTAAATTTAAAGATAATACGAATTTTTTTGCTTGCTCGTCTGTTGTTTGGTGGTCAAACGGGCACAACCAACTCTCCTGGTCGTCCACAATGATCAGGTGATGACAGGAAAATAATACAACAAGAGCACCTATATCGATTTTTAGTTTCTTATGTACTTTTGTATTCACAGACTTATCGATGCCTATAGCATTTGGGTTTTTACAGGGTTGGGTTGTTAGCTTTACGCCTAACAAAGGTTGGCGATAGTTTGGTCTACGACAAAATTCTCCCAATTTTTCTGGGCGAATCCCTACGTAGTACGCACCGACCAAAACCCATGGCAAAGCCGGTAGGCCATTACGGACAGGGTATCGAGATGGACGTTAACTATTGTTTTGAAGTAGACATTGACGGAGACAATGTCCAGGTTACATGAATATGAGAGTGAAGGAGATGGTGGAATCATGCGGCAGGTAGCTAGCGACACGAAAGTTTGTCCCAACACCACCATCTCCGCTGGGACCATCTGATGGATTAAGACACCAAAGAAAAGTTTTATGCTGGGCTATAAGGTGGACACACACGTGTGCCTGGATGGCAGAGTCGTGACCGCTACTGGGACTATGTACAGGTCTATTCATTTGTTAACATAAATTAAGTGTATCGCGCAACTAAGGTGTAATGTTATCATTGTATTGGTGTAATGTTGTCATTTTATTGATGTAATGTTGTCATTTTATTGATGTAATGTAATCATTTTATATGTGTTATGTTATCATTTTATTGATGTAATGTTATTACTTTATTGGTGTAATGTTATCATTTTATATGTGTAATGTTATCATTGTATTGGTGTAATGTTATTATTTTATTGGTGTAATGTCATTATTTTATTGGTGTAATGTTATCATTGTATTGGTGTAATGTTATTATTTTATGGGTGTAATGTTATCATTGTATTGGTGTAATGTTATCATTTTATTGGTGTAATGTTATTATTTTGTTGCAAAAAATTCACGACTGGGAACCTACTTTTTTGGAGGGTAATGTTTATTCAGGTTGTTATTTGGGTCTAACCTATTTATTGTAAACACAGCATAGGTGTGATGATGATGATTGAAATATTTTAACTGCTTGCTATTAATTTTGTTCGCTGATTATGGTGAATTTTAGAGGCATTGATTTATTAGATTTATCGCTAACGAGAAATATACATTTTCTATGACGTCTAAACCAAAATTATTTTGCATGGTACTTTGAATTAAATGACTGTGGTAGATGTGGAAGGGAATGGGTGTTGAACTACAAAAAATAATAGCTTGAGCTATAGCTTGAGGTATAACTTGAGGTATAGCTTGAGGCATAGCTTGAGGTATAGCTTGAGGTATATCTTGAGGTATAGCTTGAAGCATAGCTTGAGGCATAGCTTGAGCTATAGCTTCTATCAAGGACTTTCGGTTTGGTGTTGTTCATTATTGGAATAGTGTGTAATACATCAACGAGGACTTAATTTCTCAATTGTTCATTAAATACCTACCCCAATACCAACAATGTAACCATTTTGTGATAATAGTACTTGTATATTTTTACCTTACAGAAATGGTTAAATTAATAATGTTACATTTCCCACCTATTCCAATGATATTGCCAATTACCTGATTATTTCATCCATATTGGGTCTCTGATCCATGTCTGTATGGGTACACCTTTTCAAAAAATCAAAAAATTCCTGTGACATTGATTTGGGTTTTGTCGAGTGAAGGTCGTCCGTAAATGCGAACTAGAAAAAGGGGAGACAAATCTTTTTATTTTAATTTTTATTTCGATAGCAGACAAAATGTAACAGGGTGTATTTTTCTAATAAACTAATTACCATCAAATGTTTCAATGCAAATTTTTATATGAAGAAATCTAGTAAAAAATAAAAAATAAAAATATAAGGTAACTAAAACAGTGAAAATAAATTAAGTAATAATGGCATCTGTAATTGCTGTCTTAATAAAAAAAAAACTAGTAGTAAAACATTAGAGTTATCTGCACCTTCGAAACAAAGAGATAGTGTGTACAGTAATTTATTAATATATATTGCTAGTATTCACCAAATCTGTGTTCATATATCCTGCTTCTATACAGTTCTGACTGAAGATCCTAGCATGCCATAAATCCCAAAGTAAACATCCAAAGCTGTAAACATCACCAGCGAAGGTAAACATTCGTCTGTCACGAATTTCTGGAGCCATTCTAAATAGCGCAAAGTATAAAATTTGTGTTCAAAAAAATCTTTCACTTTCATTATCTTTTAAAAAAAAAAAATTAAAAAAAAAAAAATTATGTAACATGACATTTTGGTATGTTATAAAATATTTTAGTTATATCCACAACATGGAAGCATAAAAAGAGTAATTAAATATTTTGTTTGTATTAATTCAGCTCGGTATTTTGTTTAACTGTGTAAAAAACATTATTAAAGAACATCCCTCTTACCTAATAGAAAAAGTACCCAGGTTTTGTTTGAGGCGGGCTGGAACAGTGGTCAGATATGGCATCGATATTAAATGAACCTATATAATTTGATTGGATAGTTAATTAATTAATTAAGTCATAAACTAAAAGTGTAAATTAAATGTGTATATTAAATATGTATTATTATGTTGTTTGTTTCATTGCATTGTCACGGAGAGGTGATCTTTTAAGAATAATCAGTAGTTACTACTGTTTATAATAGGAAATAAATGTTTTTACATCGGAGTTTCCAAACAAAAAATTTAACAATAAGTGAATAACCCACTAATCCAATTCTATTAACAGTAAATAGCATGTAACTGTTCAGCAGCTATGCGTTTCATTTCAAGTCTTTTGATATAATATATACTAGCCAGTAGCCATCCCGCGGCGTAACATACGCCGCCTTATCAATCAATATACTTACTGTAATTTCATTTTTAAATAAGCAATGAAACAAAATAACAGGCTGACATCTTCGGAAAAAATACATGTACATGGTAAGCAAAGTTGAGCTTTGACCTATCATGTGCAGACTTTATGGTCACAATCTGGTACCTTCCAGGAACTTGTTTTTTTTTTATTTATTTATTTTATTGTTTATTTTTTTCATTCAGCATTCCCTCATTTCCGCGGTTTAACGGATACATAATTTAACCCGCGGGTCCTTTAGTGCCTACCTAGAGAGAGTTAGGAAATTTCGTAACAATATGGTTCGAAAATTTGTTTTCCCCAAATTATAAAAAAAAAGCTGGAAGCTATGGTGAATGATTTAGATTGAAATGAGATCGGTCTTCAGTTATAGAATGAACCACGAAATAAAACGCGGGAACTGTCATGTCAACTCAACATTATCTCAGCTTTGTGACCTAGTAATTTGTTTGTTTCAATTTCAAAACCTAAAGATTACAATTAATAAATTTGTACACAAGCTGATTACCACAAAAGTTTGGATATTTTTATTTATTTATTTTACGAGTTACACCACCAACATTCTACAATGAACCGTACTGTATGTTAAAGGTCCCCAATACGGGCCCCCAATGTTGAGGTTCCCGAGAAGGGTATCCTTGGCTTGTGTCTAAGTGTATGAGGGCTGACTCAAAAGTTGACTCGTATTTTATTTGTATTCCTGCCACACACTCAGTCTCCACAACAATTAAAGGTAACACAGGTGACGATGACCAACTCAACAAGTGTCGCGTGACAACAATCAAATATTTATTATACACAGAGGTACCAGCCCGTATCAGGGATCTGGTGGCCTTTCAAATAAATCAAAGATAATCCAAAAAGATACAGCAACGGGGTAATCCAATATAAAATTCTGAATCAATTGAGGGACGTGTTCACTCTAGATCTCTCTCTCTCTATTTCTCTCTCTCTAGGTCTCTCTTTCTCTCACTCAGAGACTATTCACTAGTCGACTTGTCAAGACGCCGCTCCCGGGCCGACTGACCACGAATCTCTCTCTTTCATTTCACACCTCACCTTTCACACGTGACCATTAACCAATCAAATATGATAGCTGCTTCATTCAAACTTTCAAATTAGGGGGTGGAGCCTAAGGGGGGGGGGGAAATACGCCGTATAGACAAAGACCTTAGTAACTGGACATCGAGCGGGTCGCTGTCCCTTTGAGGAAACCGACCGGAGAATAGTCCCGGTGGTCAGAGAATATTCCCAGCGAGGAAAGTAACATGTTTCTGCTAACCACCGTACTACGCCCGGCGGAGTTTCGTTGAACACCTGGTCTATGACGCAATTACGGGGGTGGGGTAGAAAAGGGGGGGGGAACTGAGGAGCGGGAACGTAGATTGCTATGTATAGATTAATATACACATTAACGTTATTACTATTATTAGGTTAAAGGTTGGAGTAAGGGGATGGTTTCGACAGATTAGTCACAACCTGTGACACTGTAGTCAATATAACAAGATGTTGGGATAAAATGAAAGAATAAAACTTATTCATAGGAAGATGCACAATACTCAAGCAACAAAAAAATGACAAAAAATATAGCTAATAAATGACCCAAAGGATGTTCCGTATTTATGTCACTGCCATGAATAGGAAGAAAACATCTCCCGGTGCATATGAAATAGAAGTGACATGTGTCTTTTTTTAAGGATGGGAAGTGTATGGGGCTGGTACGGTAGTGGAGGGTAAACAAGATTTACGTGGGGGAGGGTGGGGGCGAAGTGTAGCTAAATATGACAAAGATGGTGGAGGGAGGGATTGACACGTCTCATGAGTTTTGAACCTACATTCTGGGAAAAGCACATATTTGGCTTTGTTGTTGGTACGAAACAACCTCACGTCATGTGACTTGACTGATACATGTCAATAAACTGGTCTGATTAACTAATTCACTTGACATAAATATTGATACTTCGTAGATTTGTTATAATTAATTATAACATTTTTGTAATTTAAACTGCCTTGTATATTATGCCAATGTTTTGATAGATTATAATGATAAACTAGTTCGAATACAACTAAATATATTGTATTGTTTCGATTAAAATGTGCGTTGATTTGCGAAAAACATTATAATTATGCGATAATTTCGATCAATTTTTTTTTTTAATTGCACATAGAATTGATTTATAATTTAGTTTTTGCAGAACGGAGCATGTCAACTTTCATTTCATTATTCTAATTATGCAAATAAGTTATTCAACACGAATAAAACTGTGAAAATAAATTCAATAATTTAATGTTTTGATTAATTATTACTATTATATCGCAATTTATGTCTTTGTCAGGTAATGTTTACGATTACTAGAATAAACAAACTTGTATACAGTACAAACCTTTATTTTACAATGATGTTCATACACCAATTTCTCAATAAACAATTGGTCTGATGCAATTTCACCAATCACAAAGTTAGACATGTGTAGAGATTTCACTACGTTGGCAATTTGCACAATCAAATCATTGAAGTTGGTGTCTGGATGACCTATTTGCTTTGTTTTGAGCATTTCAATGATGTTCCCAGAAAGTTGAAATGGAATTCTAACCTCCTGAAACGTGTAACATTGCAAAAAAAAAAAGTAATTATGTTTCAAACAACCAAGGTATCTTAAAACTGCATAATTATGTTCACCAACAGAAATAGTAACTTCAAATATAAAATTTTTATCAC
The DNA here is from genome assembly GCA_021962125.1 of Bulinus truncatus. Taxonomy (NCBI): domain Eukaryota; kingdom Metazoa; phylum Mollusca; class Gastropoda; family Planorbidae; genus Bulinus; species Bulinus truncatus. The sequence goes on along the minus strand of JAGDYQ010000031.1, from coordinate 3,645,523 downwards.
TTCAATGTTTTAGCGTGTACTGTGTGTGTGAAGTACTGTGTGTGTACTGTGTGTGTACTGTGTGTGTGTACTCTGTGTGTGTACTGTGTGTACTGTGTGTGTACTGTGTGTGTACTGTGTGTACTCTGTGTGTGTACTGTGTGTACTGTGTGTGTACTGTGTGCGTACTGTGTGTACTGTGTGTGTGTACTCTGTGTGTACTGTGTGTACTGTGTGTACTGTGTATACTGTGTGTACTGTGTGTGTACTGTGTGTACTGTGTGTGTACTGTGTGTACTGTGTGTGAACTGTGTGTGTACTGTGTGTGTGTACTCTGTGTGTACTGTGTGTACTGTGTGTACTGTGTGTGTACTGTGTGTTCTGTGTGTACTGTGTGTGTACTGTGTGTACTATGTGTGTGTACTGTGTGTACTGTGTGTGTGTACTGTGTGTACTGTGTGTGTACTCTGTGTGTGTACTGTGTGTTTATACTGTGTGTTTGTACTGTGAGTACACTGTGTGTGTACTGTGTGTGTACTGTGTGTGTACTGTGTGTGTACTGTGTGTACTGTGTGTCCTGTGTGTACTGTGTGTGCACTGTGTGTGTACTGTGTGTACTGTGTGTACTGTGTGTGTACTGTGTGTGTACTGTGTGTGTACTGTGTGTACTCTGTGTGTACTGTATGTACTGTGTGTGTACTGTGTGTACTGTGTGTGTACTGTGTGTACTGTATGTACTGTGTGTACTGTGTGTGTGTACTCTGTGTGTACTGTGTGTGTACTGTGTGTACTGTGTGTGTACTGTGTGTTTACTGTGTGTACTGTGTGTATTGTGTGTACTGTGTGTGTACTGTGTGTGTACTGTGTGTACTGTGTGTGTACTGTGTGTGTACTGTGTGTACTGTGTGTACTGTGTGTGTACTGTGTGTACTGTGTGTGTACTGTATGTGTACAGTGTGTGTACTGTGTGTACTGTGTGTGTACTGCGTGTGTACTGTGTGTGTACTGTGTGTACTGTGTGTGTACTGTGTGTACTGTGTGTACTGTGTGTACTGTGTGTCCTGTGTGCACTGTGTGTACTGTGTGTACTGTGTATGTACTGTGTGTACTGTGTGTTTATACTGTGTGTTTGTACTGTGTGTTTGTACTGTGTGTACACTGTGTGTGTACTGTGTGTACTGTGTGTGTGTACTCTGTGTGTACTGTGTGTGTACTGTGTGTACTGTGTGTACTGTGTGTGTGTACTGTGTGTACTGTGTGTACTGTGTGTGTACTGTGTGTACTGTGTGTACTGTGTGTGTGTACTGTGTGTACTGTGTGTACTGTAGGTGTACTGTGTGTACTGTGTGTACTGTGTGTGTGTACTGTGTGTACTGTGTGTACTGTGTGTAATGTGTGTACTGTGTGTACTGTGTGTGTACTGTGTGTACTGTGTGTGCTGTGTGTAGTGTGTGTACTTTGTGTACTGTGTGTGTGTACTGTGTGTACTGTGTGTACTGTGTGTACTGTGTACGTACTGTGTGTACTGTGTGTACTGTGTGTGTACTGTGTGTACTGTGTGTGTACTGTGTGTGTACTGTGTGTACTGTGTGTACTGTGTGTGTTCTGTGTGTTCTGTGTGTACTGTGTGTACTGTGTGTGTACTGTGTGTGTACTGTGTGTACTGTGTGTGTGTACTCTGTGTGTGTACTCTGCATGTGTGTACTCCGTGTGTGTTTACTCTGTGTGTGTGTGTACTCTGTGTGTGTATGTGTACTCTGTGCGTGCACTGTGTGTTTATACTGTGTGTTTGTACTGTGTGTTTGTACTGTGTGTACACTGTGTGTGTACTGTGTGTACTGTGTGTACTGTGTGTGTGTACTCTGTGTGTGCTTACTCTGTGTGTGCTTACTCTGTGTGTGTGTACTCTGTGTGTGCACTGTGTGTTTATACTGTGTGTTTGTATTGTGTGTTTGTACTGTGTGTACACTGTGTGTGTACTGTGTGTGTACTGTGTGTTTGTACTGTGTGTACTGTGTGTGTACTGTGTGTGTACTGTGTGTGAACTGTGTGTGTACTGTGTGTGTACTGTGTGTACTGTGTGTGAACTGTGTGTGTACTGTGTGTACTGTGTGTACTGTGTGTACTGTGTGTGCACTGTGTGTGTACTGTGTGTACTGTATGTACTGTGTGTACTGTGTGTGCACTGTGTGTGTACTGTGTGTACTGTGTGTACTGTGTGTGTACTGTGTGTGTACTGTGTGTACTCTGTGTGTACTGTGTGTACTGTATGTACTGTGTGTACTGTGTGTGTGTACTCTGTGTGTACTGTGTGTACTGTGTGTGTACTGTGTGTACACTGTGTGTGTACTGTGTGTGTACTGTGTGTGTGTACTCTGTGTGTGTACTGTGTGTTTATACTGTGCGTTTGAACTGTGTGTACACTGTGTGCGTGTACTGTGTGTGTACTGTGTGTTAATACTGTGTGTTTGTACTGTGTGTACACTGTGTGTCAACTGTGTGCGTACTGTGTGTACTGTGTGTGTACTGTGTGTACTGTGTGTGTACTGTATTTACTGTGTGTGTGTGTGTACTATGTGTGAACTGTGTGTACTTTGTGTACTGTGTGTGTGTGTACTCTGTGTGTGTATTGTGTGTTTATACTGTGTGTTTGTACTGTGTGTACACTGTGTGTGTACTGTGTGTGTACTGTGTGTACTGTGTGTGTGTACTGTGTGTGTACTGTGTGTACTGTGTGTACTATGTGTGTAGTGTGTGTAGTGTGTTTAGTGTGTGTACTGTGTGTGTACTGTGTGTACTGTGTGTACTGTGTGTACTTGTGTACTGTGTGTGTACTGTGTGTGTACTGTGTGTACTGTGTGTACTGTGTGTGTACTGTGTGTACTGTGTGTACTGTGTTATGTACTATTGTGTGTACTATGTGTACTGTGTGTGTGTACTGTGTGTACTGTGTGTGTACTGTGTGTGTACTGTGTACTGTGTGTACTGTGAGTTTACTGTGTGTACTGTGTGTGTTTTACTCTGTGTGTGTGTACTCTGTGTGTGCACTGTATGTTTATACTGTGTGTTTTTGTATTGTGTTTGTACTGTGTTTGTACTGTGTGTGTTGTACTGTGTGTGTGTGCTGTGTGTTTGTACTGTGTGCTGTGTGTACTCTGTGTGTGTACTGTGTGTGTACTGTGTGTACTGTGTGTGTACTGTGTGTGTTTTGTGTGTACTGTGTGTACTGTGTGTGTAGTGTGTTTAGTGTGTGTACTGTGTGTGTACAGTGTGTATTGTGTGTACTGTGTGTATTGTGTGTACTGTGTGTGTACTGTGTGTACTGTGTGTACTGTGTGTGTACTATGTGTACTGTGTGTACTGTGTGTGTGTACTGTGTGTGTACTATGTACTGTGTGTGTACTGTGTGTACTGTGTGTGTACTGTGTGTACTGTGTGTGTACTTTTGTGTGTACTGTGAGTTTACTGTGTGTACTGTGTGTGTTTACTCTGTGTGTGTGTGTACTCTGTGTGTGCACTGTATGTTTATACTGTGTGTTTGTATTGTGTGTTTGTACTGTGTTTGTACTGTGTGTGTACTGTGTGTGTACTGTGTGTTTGTACTGTGTGTTTGTACTGTGTGCACTGTGTGTGAACTGTGTGTGAACTGTGTGTGTACTGTGTGTACTGTGTGTACTGTGTGTGCACTGTGTGTTTTATACTGTGTTTGTATTGTGTGTTTGTACTGTGTTTGTACTGTGTGTGTACTGTGTGTGTACTGTGTGTTTGTACTGTGTGTTTGTACTGTGTGCACTGTGTGTGAACTGTGTGTGTACTGTGTATACTGTACATGTACTGTGTGTACTGTGTGTGTGTACTGTGTGTGTACTGTGTGTTTGTACTGTGTGTTTGTACTGTGTGTACTGTGTGTGTACTGTGTGTACTCTGTGTGTACTGTGTGTACTGTATGTACTGTGTGTACTGTGTGTACACTGTGTGTGTACTGTGTGCACTGTATGTACTGTGTGTACTGTGTGTGCACTGTGTGTGTACTGTGTGTACTGTGTGTACTGTGTGTACTGTGTGTGTACTGTGTGTGTACTGTGTGTGTACTGTGTGTACTCTATGTGTACTGTATGTACTGTGTGTGTACTCTGTGTGTGTACTGTGTGTTAATACTGTGTGTTTGTACTGTGTGTACACTGTGTGTCAACTGTGTGTGTACTGTGTGTACTGTGTGTGTACTGTGTGTGTACTGTGTGTGTACTGTGTGTACTGTGTGTACTGTGTGTACTGTGTGTGCACTGTGTGTGTACTGTGTGTACTATGTGTACTGTGTGTACTGTGTGTGTACTGTGTGTACTGTGTGTACTGTGTGTGTACTGTGTGTGTACTGTGTGTACTGTGAGTTTACTGTGTGTACTGTGTGTGTTTACTCTGTGTGTGTGTGTACTCCTGTGTGTGCACTGTGTATGTTTATACTGTGTGTTTGTATTGTGTGTTTGTACTGTGTTTGTATGTGTGTGTACTGTGTGTGTACTGTGTGTTTGTACTGTGTGTTTGTACTGTGTGCACTGTGTGTGAACTGTGTGTGAACTGTGTGTACTGTGTGTACTGTGTGTACTATGTGTGCACTGTGTGTTTATACTGTGTGTTTGTATTGTGTGTTTGTACTGTGTTTGTACTGTGTGTACTGTGTGTGTACTGTGTGTGTTTTGTACTGTGTGTTTGTACTGTGTGCACTGTGTGTGAACTGTGTGTACTGTGTATACTGTATGTACTGTGTGTACTGTGTGTGTGTACTGTGTGTGTACTGTGTGTTTGTACTGTGTGTGTACTGTGTGTACTGTGTGTGTACTGTGTGTACTCTGTGTGTACTGTGTGTACTGTATGTACTGTGTGTACTGTGTGTGTACTGTGTGCACTGTATGTACTGTATTATTGCTGTGTGTGCACTGTGTGTGTACTGTACTGTGTGTACTGTGTGTACTGTGTGTGTACTGTGTGTGCACTGTGTGTGTACTATTGTGTACTGTGTGTACTGTGTGTACTGTATTGTGTGTTTATACTGTGTGTTTGTGCTGTGTGTACACTGTGTGTGTACTGTGTGTGTACTGTGTGCTGTGTGTGTGTACTGTATGTGTGCTGTGTGTACTGTGTGTGTGTGTGCAGTGTGTGTGTACTGTGTGTACTGTGTGTACTGTGTGTACTGTGTGTACTGTGTGTGTACTGTGTGTGTACTGTGTGTACTGTTACTGTGTGTGTACTGTGTGTGTATTGTATTTTATACTGTGTGTTTGTGTGTGTACACTGTGTGTGTACTGTGTGTGTATATGTGTACTGTGTGTGTACTGTGTGTGTACTGTGTGTACTGTGTGTGTAGTGTGTGTAGTGTGTGTACTGTGTGTGTACTGTGTGTTTACTGTGTGTACTGTGTGTGTACTTGTACTGTGTGTACTGTGTGTGTGTGTGTACTGTGTGTACTGTGTGTGTACTGTGTGTACTGTGTGTGTACTATGTGTGCACTGTGTGTTTGTACTGTGTGTGTACTGTGTACTGTGTGTACTGTGAGTTTACTGTGTGTACTGTGTGTGTTTACTCTGTGTGTGTGTGTGTACTGTGTGTGTATTTGTATTATTGCTGTGTGTTTATACTGTGTGTGTATTGTGTGTTTGTACTGTGTTTGTACTGTGTGTGTACTGTGTGTGTACTGTGTGTTTGTACTGTGTGTTTGTACTGTGTGTACTGTGTGTGTACTGTGTGTGTACTGTGTGTACTGTGTGTGAACTGTGTGTGTACAGTGTGTACTGTGTGTGTGTACTGTGTGTGTACTGTGTGTGTACTGTGTGTACTGTGTGTGTACTGTGTGTACTGTGTGTGTGTACTCTGTGTGTGTACTGTGTATTTATACTGTGCGTTTGTACTGTGTGTACACTGTGTGCGTGTACTGTGTGTGTACTGTGTGTTAATACTGTGTGTTTGTACTGTGTGTACACTGTGTGTCAACTGTGTGCGTACTGTGTGTACTGTGTGTGTACTGTGTGTACTGTGTGTGTACTGTTCTTACTGTGTGTGTGTGTACTGTGTGTGTGTACTATGTGTGAACTGTGTGTACTGTGTGTACTATGTGTGTGTACTCTGTGTGTGTATTGTGTTTATACTGTGTGTTTGTACTGTGTGTACACCGTGTGTGTACTGTGTGTGTACTGTGTGTACTGTGTGTGTACTGTGTGTGTACTGTGTGTACTGTGTGTACTGTGTGTGTAGTGTGTGTAGTGTGTGTACTGTGTGTGTACTGTGTGTACCGTGTGTACTGTGTGTACTGTGTGTGTAGTGTGTGTACTGTGTGTACTGTGAGCTTACTGTGTGTACTGTGTGTACTGTGTGTACTGTGTGTGTACTGTATGTGTACTGTGTGTGTACTCTGTGTGTACTGTGTGTACACTGTGTGTGTACTGTGTGTGTACTGTGTGTTTGTACTGTGTGTTTGTACTGTGTGTTTGTACTGTGTGTTTGTACTGTGTGTACTGTGTGTGTACTGTGTGTGTACTGTGTGTACTGTGTGTACTGTGTGTGTACTGTGTGTACTGTGTGTGTACTGTGTGTACTGTGTGTGTACTGTGTGTACTGTGTACTGTGAGTTTACTGTGTGTACTGTGTGTGTTTACTCTGTGTGTGTGTGTACTCTGTATGTGTGTATTCTGTGTGTGCACTGTGTGTTTATACTGTGTTTGTATTGTGTGTTTGTACTGTGTTTGTACTGTGTGTGTACTGTGTGTGTACTGTGTGTTTGTACTGTGTGTTTGTACTGTGTGTACTGTGTGTACTGTGTGTGCACTGTGTGTGTACTGTGTGTACTGTATGAACTGTGTGTACTGTGTGTGCACTGTGTGTGTACTGTGTGTGTACTGTGTGTGTACTCTGTGTACTCTGTGTGTACTGTGTGTACTGTATGTACTGTGTGTACTGTGTGTACTGTGTGTACTGTATATACTGTGTGTACTGTGTGTGTACTCTGTGTGTACTGTGTGTGTACTGTGTGTACTGTGTGTGTACTGTGTGTGTACTGTGTGTACTGTGTGTACTGTGTGTGTACTGTGTGTGTACTATGTGTACTGTGTGTGTACTGTGTGTACTGTGTGTACTGTGAGTTTACTGTGTGCACTGTGTGTATTGTGTGTACTGTGTGTACTGTGTGTGTACTCTATGTGTACTGTGTGTACTGTGTGTGTGTACTCTGTGTGTGTACTGTGTGTTTATACTGTGCGTTTGTACTGTGTGTACACTGTGTGCGTGTACTGTGTGTGTACTGTGTGTTAATACTGTGTGTTTGTACTGTGTGTACACTGTGTGTCAACTGTGTGCGTACTGTGTGCTACTGTGTGTACTGTGTGTACTGTGTGTGTGTACTGTGTTTACTGTGTGTGTGTACTGTGTGTGTGTACTATGTGTGAACTGTGTGTACTGTGTGTACTGTGTGTGTGTACTCTGTGTGTGTGTATTGTGTGTTTATACTGTGTGTTTGTACTGTGTGTACACTGTGTGTGTACTGTGTGTGTACTGTGTGTACTGTGTGTGTACTGTGTGTGTACTGTGTGTACTGTGTGTACTGTGTGTACTGTGTGTGTAGTGTGTGTAGTGTGTGTACTGTGTGTGTACGGTTTGTACTGTGTGTGTACTGTGTGTGTACTGTGTGTACTGTGTGTGTGTACTCTGTGTGTGTATTGTGTGTTTATACTGTGTGTACACCGTGTGTGTACTGTGTGTACTGTGTGTACACCGTGTGTGTACTGTGTGTACTGTGTGTGTACTGTGTGTGTACTGTGTGTTCTGTGTGTACCGTGTGTACTGTGTGTACTGTGTGTGTAGTGTGTGTACTGTGTGTACTGTGTGTGTACTGTGTGTGTACTGTGTGTACTGTGTGTGCACTGTGTGTGTACTGTGTGTGTACTATGTGTACTGTGTGTGTACTGTGTGTACTGTGTGTACTGTGTGTACTGTGAGTTTACTGTGTGCACTGTGTGTATTGTGTGTACTGTGTGTACTGTGTGTGTACTCTGTGTGTACTGTGTGTTAATACTGTGTGTTTGTACTGTGTGTACACTGTGTGTCAACTGTGTGCGTACTGTGTGTACTGTGTGTGTACTGTGTGTACTGTGTGTAATGTGTTTACTGTGTGTGTGTGTACTGTGTGTGTGTACTATGTGTGAACTGTGTGTACTGTGTGTACTGTGTGTGTGTGTACACTGTGTGTGTACTGTGTGTACTGTGCGTGTACTGTGTGTGTACTGTGTGTACTGTGTGTACTGTGTGTGTAGTGTGTGTAGTGTGTGTACTGTGTGTGTACTGTGTGTACTGTGTGTGTACTGTGTGTGTACTGTGTGTACTGTGTGTACTGTGTGTGTGTGTACTCTGTGTGTACTGTGTGTGTACTGTGTGTACTGTGTGTGTACTGTGTGTACTGTGTGTACTGTGTGTGTGTACTCTGTGTGTGTGTGTACTCTGTGTGTGTTTACTCTGTGTGTGTGTGTACTCTGTGTGTGTGTACTCTGTGTGTGCACTGTGTGTTTATACTGTGTGTTTGTATTGTGTGTTTGTACTGTGTGTACACTGTGTGTGTACTGTGTGTGTACTGTGTGTTTATACTGTGTGTTTGTACTGTGTGTACACTGTGTGTGTACTGTGTGTGTACTGTGTGTTTATACTGTGTGTTTATACTGTGTGTTTGTACTGTGTGTACACTGTGTGTACTGTGTGTACTGTGTGTGTACTGTGTGTGTGTGTACTGTGTGTTTATACTGTGTTTTTGTACTGTGTGTAACTGTGTGTGTACTGTGTGTGTGTGTACTCTTTGTGTGTGTACTCTGTGTGTACTCTCTGTGTGTGTACTGTGTGTGTATACTCTGTGTGTACTGTGTGCGTGTAATGTGTGTGTACTCTGTTTGTGTACTGTGTGTGCGGCAAGAATTATTCTGTTGTTTTCATTTATTAAAAATGTCAACAAGGTTCACGTGTTCTTGTATCTAGTAAATATATTAATAATAACTTACCAGTTTATATGTTATGTGACTTCTTGTAACACAACGTACAAATGGAACTATATGATCCAGTTCGCCATTTTTAATTGATTCACATAAATGTGGGGATACGTTTAGTATTTCACTTCTGAATAAGTTAATGTTCCCCTAAAAACAAATTAAATATTACATGTGGAACATTTATAAATGATAGGAATGCATTGTTTTTAAAATCCTTGAAAGTTTTTTTTTTTTTTAACATTATTAACTGACAAAAAAAATTTGCTAAAAGTTGTTAGATGGCGAACGCTTTGGAGAAAGAAGGAAAAATTTAATTCTTTTTTCTTGGAATAGCTCATTAAGGTATTATTTAATTGATTAGCATGGGGAATATTTCTGAAAAATAGTTTACTATCAGTTAATACAACGTACCCGAGAGTAATGTTTACAATACTTGTAAGTAACACGTTCACTTGAATAATCTTGTCTTCTTTCCAGCATATCTAATTGTTGACACAATGACCAAAACAAAATGTTAACAATGAACTTTTGTTTATTTCATGTCTAACTTTAATATGTTTCTATTTACGTAAAGTTATAATTTTGTAATGTTGGTATCTAAATGAACACAGTCAGTTTTTATTTATTAAGTCAGATCTGTTTTTCACTAAAACTTAATTTTTTATATGTAAATAGCTATTTAAATTATTTGCACTGATGGATTTCAAAATATGGTGATTCAGATAACTATGGTGCGAAATCTACTGTACGTAAACATAATATTAAATGATTAACAAATAGTTTAAAATTGTAAAATATTTACAGCTTTGGTGAGGAATTCCCTGTAAAAAAAACGTCACAAAATAAATTATTTTCCTTAAAGAATTTGTAATAAACAATGTTAAAAAATGTATATTAGTCATTTTGCTTCAAGTCACAAAACCCATTGTTTTGTTCCACAATCATTATTTTTCATTTATCAAACGTTTTCCCGTAGTAGTTTCAATCAGAGTATACTTTATTTAGTTTGTCTTTCACTGTCTCTTCAAGATTTAAAGTTTATTGCTTCTCACTGTAAATCAGATTCATAAACATCTAAGTAAATAAACCTACTTACTTTTCTTTTAGTGGACAGTGGTTTGAGATGGACTGACGGAAAGTCTGAATATGTCACATCGAGTTTGTTTAGAGAAACTGTTTAAAAAAAAATCGCGTGTGTTTACAGTACTGTTACGTCCAATTAACTAATTCTTCAAAGCAAACCAATTTCATGAACTCGGGAACGCACAAACGCTATTTGACCTAATATATTGGTCATATGTCAAATGTTAGGTTAACAAACAAATACTGGTCATATGTTAAATGTTAGGTTAACAAACAAATATTGGTCACATGTCAAATGTTAGGTTAACAAACAAATATTGGTCACATGTTAAATGTTAGGTTAACAAACAAATATTGGTCATATGTCAAATGTTAGGTTAACAAACAAATACTGGTCATATGTTAAATGTTAGGTTAAATAAAATACTGGTCATATGTTAAATGTTAGGTTGACAAACAAATACTGGTCATATGTTAAATGTTAGGTTAACAAACAAATACTGGTCATATGTTAAATGTTAGGTTAACAAACAAATATTGGTCACATATTAAATGTTAGGTTAACAAACAAATATTGGTCATATGTCAAATGTTATGTTAACAAACAAATACTGGTCATATGTTAAATGTTAGGTTAACAAACAAATACTGGTCATATGTCAAATGTTAGGTTAACAAACAAATACTGGTCATATGTTAAATGTTAGGTTAACAAACAAATATTGGTCACATGTCAAATGTTAAGTTAACAAACAAATATTGGTCACATGTTAAATGTTAGGTTAACAAACAAATATTGGTCATATGTCAAATGTTAGGTTAACAAACAAATACTGGTCATATGTTAAATGTTAGGTTAAATAAAATACTGGTCATATGTTAAATGTTAGGTTAACAAACAAATATTGGTCACATGTTAAATGGTAGGTTAACAAACAAATATTGGTCATATGTCAAATGTTAGGTTAACAAACAAATACTGGTCATATGTTAAATGTTAGGTTAAATAAAATACTGGTCATATGTTAAATGTTAGGTTGACAAAAAATACTGGTCATATGTTAAATGTTAGGTTAACAAACAAATACTGGTCATATGTCAAATGTTAGGTTAACAAACAAATACTGGTCATGTGTTAAATGTTAGGTTAACAAACAAATATTGGTCATATGTTAAATGTTAGGTTAACAAACAAATACTGGTCATATGTCAAATGTTAGGTTAACAAACAAATATTGGTCATATCTTAAATGTTAGGTTAACAAACAAATACTGGTCATATGTCAAATGTTATGTTAACAAACAAATACTGGTCATATGTTAAATGTTAGGTTAACAAACAAATATGGTCATATGTTAAATGTTAGGTTAACAAACAAATACTGGTCACATGTTAAATGTTAGGTTAACAAACAAATACTGGTCATATGTTAAATGTTAGGTTAACAAAAAAATACTGGTCATATGTCAAATGTTAGGTTAACAAACAAATACTGGTCATATGTCAAATGTTATGTTAACAAACAAATACTGGTTATATGTCAAATGTTAAGTTAACAAACAAATACTGGTCATATGTTAAATGTTAGGTTAACAAACAAATACTGGTCATATGTCAAATGTTAGGTTAACAAACAAATACTGGTCATATGTTAAATGTTAGGTTAACAAACAAATACTGGTCATATGTCAAATGTTAGGTTAACAAACAAATACTGGTCATATGTTAAATGTTAGGTTAACAAACAAATATTGGTCATATGTTAAATGTTAGGTTAACAAACAAATACTGGTCATATGTCAAATGTTAGGTTAACAAACAAATACTGGTTATATGTTAAATGTTAGGTTAACAAACAAATATTGGTCATATGTTAAATGTTAGGTTAACAAACAAATATTGGTCATATGTTAAATGTTAGGTTAACAAACCAATATTGGTCATATGTTAAATGTTAGGCTAACAAACCAATATGGGTCCGTCACTGATTTATTGTCTTCGATATCTGATGGACACAGCTGTAAGTGCTCACTAAATCTTACTTTCAGATATCTGATGGACACAGCTGTAAGTGTCCACTAAATCTTACTTGTCAAAGATCTGACGGACACAACTGTAAGTGCAATCGAATATCAAAATGTGATCAATTATAATTGGAAATTTTATAATGTAGGTACAGCTCAATACCCGAGCCGTAAAAGGTTCCCAATCACACACATCAATGCTGCTTCAGTCTAAATGAATGGACATAATTAACAGCTACCTCAATTACTCTAGATTTTTTTTATTTAAAGTTTTAACGCGAAATGTAGAATAAGATAATTTAAAAATATTTAAACTTATTTAAGGAAATACATTAGCTGATAAATAAAGGCTTTTAATAAGTATCAAAAGAAGCAACACCTTACAGGTTGTATTGATTGTGTTTAAAAATATAAAAAAAAATATTATAACAACAACTTTCGGTTAGCCAAAGAAGTCTTTTTATTATCAAACTTTTGTTTTGAGTTTATTGGACCGTTTAAAATGTACAGTTTTGATGATGTAATTAGTTTTAAAGAGAATATAATACTGTTGTAACTATACAGAATGACTCGGACATGTGGATTCAATAACTACACTTAATACATGTACTTTTATTCATTACTGCAAATTCACTTCACATTAAATCTACAACTAAACTAAGTTAAACTAATACATCCAGATGGATGAATCACTAAGGCAGTGGTCGGCAAAGTGCGGCTCCGGAGCCGCATGTGGCTCTTTGGCTCATTAAGTGCGGCTCTGGCATTTAGTTTTATTTAGTGTACTACTTATTTAGTGTAATAAAATTTAGTGTAATAAAAGTTTACTAAACAAGCAGATTTGGCTCCCAATTTTTTTTTAACTGTTGTAATGTTCATATTTGGCTCCCAATTTTTTTTTTAACTGTTGTAATGTTCATATTTGGCTCTTTGGCTGAAAAGTTTGCCGACCACTGCGTTAAGGTAACGAACTCGCTGTGCTAAAAATAGCTCCTAACTGCTGTCCTTTCACAGTGGTCACTAACTTATATCAGAGTCCGAAGTAGATCCCCGCCCCCTTCAAACCAGGTCACGTGACTGGTATCTCGACGCATCGTCCTGATGCTAGCGTGTTTCACCCTCCCCCCCCCCATTTCCTTTTTACACACCTGTCCAGGTGATAAATGGTGCAGAGTCGTTACAACACTATATATATATATATATATATATATATATATATATATCGGCCGTTTAATTCCCAGCATTGCCCGAGTAATTGAAGGGCCACGTCACACTCATCATAATCTTTTTAACCTTTATTTTTTCTACACTTAGAATTAATAAGTTGGATGGGATTGTTCAAAGGAAACGATACAAAATAACTAACTAGAGAAATTATCTAATTATAAAAAGTGTACCTTTGAAAAAAAAAATTGTTGAGTGCCGCTATATGGAACATCCATTTAAATTATGGATATTCCATATAGCGGCACTCTACAATATATTATATTTGTATAAAAAATATACTTGGAGATAAGACATCCTGGCTTTGTAATACTCACCCACACACTCATATATATATATATATATATATATATATATATATATATATATATATATTACAAAGCTAGTAAACATAAACCATTTAAAACTAAATTCGTGGGTAAGTAGAAAGAGAGTCACAACAACACATTACCTTTCCCAAGCTTGTTGTAAATGTCATCCATTGAAGGTCTCTGGTCACTATTCATGCTAAAACAAGATTTTATAATTTGCATTGATTCCATGGTAACAAACTTGGGCCAACTGAGTTCAAGGGTTGACATAAGAATCTGGATTATAAGGAAAAAATGAGGCTCAATTTAATTAGATCTCAATAATAGAAATGATAATAAGCATTCTCTTGTTTTATCGGGATCCTAAGATATGATATTAATTAAGTGTAAAATGAAGTTTTATATGTTACACTTGAAACATTTGTAATGCTTAAAACTGACTCCGGTTGCTAATATACGAGACCAATTTACAATTTAATGAAAATAGACGAACACTGATTTAGAAAAAAAATATATAGTTCGTAGTTTAAAAATAAACTAGGCTCAAATCTGTGTGGTACTTTATGTCTAATTTTCATTTTGTTGCACTATGTCCAATGCATGAAATTGTCACAGTTGTTTTTTTTTTCGCCCTGGAACCTAGATCTCTGCCTTAAATTAAACCTAGTTAATTGGAATATATTTACCCTCAGATATATTTCCTGATCCGTCAATGTCAAATCACAAGGAATCAACTCTCCATGATTTAAAACTGAGTTTGTAAAACAAGCAAACATCCAAACATCAGACTTTTTAGATATTTTACCCCGTCTCAAAGACTCTGGAGCACTGTACAGTGTCGGTATTTCTTGCTGCTGCTCTGAATCTGTTGAAGGAAAAATTAAATCTTTTTTTTTTAATCTAATTTATAATTATGACTTATGATTATAATTATGATTAAAGAAATTATTTTGTACTTTTTAGTACATTTTACTTAAAGTGATTTTTTTTTTCTATTTTATCTTGTAACTTTTCATTCGCATGAACTAGGAAACAATTTTGTGCAAGACAAATAAAATTTCAGGAAATCTACAGTAAAAGAATGGTGTCGTGTTTGAAACCATCATCTCATATATATATATATATATATATATATATATATATATATATATATATATATATATATATATATATATATAATAGCGGTGTGGGTTCTGCGTTAAATCTCAAAGTAAAAATTAATACAACAGTTTTTCTAGTTTAAAATCGTCAAACGTAAACAATAGTAATAAAAATCATGAAAAAAGTCGGATCTATTAAAACCAAAAATAACCCTAGCCTACTGATCAAACCTAAGGTTTGCAGGGTACAACTATTAATATATATATATATATATATATATATATATATATATATATATATATATATATATATATATATATAAGCGATTGGGGCTCTGCGTTAAATCGAAAGTAAAGAATTAATACAGCAATATTCCAGTTTAAAATACAATCATGAAAAAATCGGATCTGCCGGAAACCAAATAAATAACCTCGCCTGCCGATCAAGCCTAAGGGAATATAACTCTATGTAGTTAGTATTATCATAAAAATAATTTTCTACGGAGCTTTGGCGTCAACTGTTATAGAAAAAGTAGTACATATCGCCTATATGCCTACTAATTACGATGTTGTTAAATTGATAATCGGGTCAGAAAAAAAATCATGATATATTCTAAAATCCTGTCTACAATAGAACGACTGGAAATTATCGCACAGTCGATAGTTTTCAAGTTAATCAGAGGCGTATTTACCAAAACTGTGGCCCTAGGCGCATGACCAATTTGGGGCCCCCTCGTCTATAAGGCATTTAAAAATGATCACAATACAACAATAGTCAGAACACTCATGTATTATTTAACATGCATACTACATAGTTATGCATACTAGCTAGAACTTACAATTGTCAGTTTATTACAGTTATATAACTTTTTTCCTGCTCTTCAATTTCGCGAACGTGTCAATGTGCGCATTTAAATCATATTCTAATGCCTCCTTTGATTCAATACATAAAATATACTAATCTCCCAGCCTACATTTGCTGATGGAATTCCGCAAGTAATTCTTGATCCTTTTCAACACAGAAAATGACCGTTCTCCAGTTGCGTTTGATATAGGAATGGTGAGAAAGATTCTTAGAAGGGTTTCCACATTGGGAAATGTACATTGTAGTCCACCCACTGCTATAAGCTGGTACATCTCTACCGCAGATTTAGCGCCTTCTTCTTTAGCGAAATGCAAAAACTGTTTGATTTCATCGGCAGTGGTATCAGAATTAACATCGTCTTTGTATTCTTCGATCAAGGCCGAGATCTTTGTGTTCAAGTCATCTACCTTGTCCTTGAAAAATAGACTGAACAAATCCTGTATATCTTTGTATTCTTCGATTCTGTGATCAAGTTCCGTGATCAATTTATCACAAATGGCGTTTACTGTGTTAACAATAAAATTGTCACGACCAGTTAAAATAACTTCCGGTTCATTGCTTTCATCAGAAAACGGTTTTCGCTTCTTCTTGCGGCTCACTTCATCTTGATATTTACAGTCTTTGAGATCGTCGTTCATAAGCAATGCTGCTCGCTCTTCAATACGAGTGAAATCGTTTCGGACTTCGTTGTTGATAAATAGCTTCAGTGATTCTAGAAGATTTACACCAGCATCAAGATATGAATTTTGCAGGGAATCGCTGGTTGCATTCATCAGCTGTAAAATTGTATCCCAAAGAACAGTCATCAATGCAGTTTCAAAAAGTTCCATTTTATTAGCAAGAGCGTTAGCCTCATTTCTTACAGCTGCCTTCTGATCACGATCTTCGGCTGCTTGAAGAAGAGCTTCCTGAATACCAATGTAGTTCTGATGCAATGCAAACACTGCATCCGCTCTAGCTGACCATCTTGTGTCCGAAACTTTCTTTATGGTGCATCCATTTTTGACTAGATGACTTTTAAGGATGTTCCACCTGTGTGTAAATGCTGAGAACCAAACATAAACATGTTGAATAAAGTCAAAGTATGATACTGCTGAAAGCGACAATTCCGCCGCCGCATTACCAACTAGATTCAAGCTATGGCTGGAGCAGGGAATGTAAACTGCATGGAGACTGTGTGCCTTGATTCGAGCCTGCAAGCCCGAGTATCTGCCAGACAATGTTAGAAGCATTTTCCAATCAGAACACCCATTTGTTGAAAATTGACTAGCTTTATTTGGAAACAGTTTGCATACATAACAATACACGCTTCCACTAGTTTCACTGAACACTAACCATTCACGTCTTTCTTTTTGGCCATTCGCCTTGGTTAAGTAAAAGTTATGTTCAGACAAATGACGAAAATATTTTCTGTCACGATCTGTCATCAACATGCCAGCACGTGAAAGGTCGCCAACATTTTTTGGTTTGAAATCCAAAACATAATTAGGCATGGTTTATGTCAAATTCGCTGGCCACATAGCAATATTTGTCAAAATTTCACCACAGTTGTTATCATCAACAGTTTCACTACTCAACACCTCCGGTATAGGACCTTCAGCCGCTGTTCAGGTTCTGGCAAGTCTGTTGGCTCAGGCTCAGAATCCATACTGGCTGTTGCCGAGACGACTGGACTTGGATCATTAGCTGTTATTTCTGTTTGAGTAGTTTCTGATGGTGGAATTACCGGTCGTTTCGCTAAAATGTCAACAAGGCGCCTTCGTTTTTCGCATCTTCTGCTTTTCTTTTCTTTTGGATATCACGCTTTTTTGCAACTGAGGGATATTGTCTCATAGACATAGTTTTAATGAAACGATTGTGTCGCAAGCAGCTACAACAGTAAAGGAAAAATGATCAATGATCATTCATCCACACAAAGCGTAGTGGGTAGCAAGAACAAAATTATCAAAATAGTGTAATAAACTGGCAATTAACAATTAGTTATTGCAATTTGCAAAAAAATAAAATTTGAATTAGAATTATTAATTAAAATCTGTGACGTAAGGTGCGCCAACTACTGGTACGTACCGTACGTTACTTGTCACTTCGAACACTAGCGCCAACTTTATTAATACGTCACAGCAAGCAAGACACAGTCAACCACGTTCGACAACTCGCATTGTTTACCAGTCTGAAAGACTATTTATAGATTTGTGGAATTCCCAAAACCCTCACAGCAACCGGATTTTTTATTTCTTTTATAAAACCAGGTTTTCGGGGCCCCTAAATTATCTGGGCATGTTGATGACAGATCGTGACAGAAAATATTTTCGTCATTTGTCTGAACATAACTTTTACTTAACCAAGGCGAATGGCCAAAAAGAAAGACGTGAATGGTTGGTGTTCAGTGAAACTAGTGGAAGCTTGTATTGTTATGTATGTAAACTGTTTCCAAATAAAGCTAGTCAATTTTCAACAAATGGGTGTTCTGATTGGAAAAATATTGCCGCCAAAATTTCTGAACATGAGAATTCGTATGGCCACGTTCAAGCAATGTGCACTTTCGCTAAACGCTTGAACGCAAAAGGGCGTATTTACGAACAGATGGCCAAACAGTTAGATGATGAAAGGCAATACTGGAGAGAAGTTCTACGAAGGATTGTAGCAACTGTACAGTTTCTTTCCTCTGAAGGCTTGGCCTTTTGTGGTCATGCCAACAATGACGGTAATTTTACCAGTTGCTTGAATTACTTGCCAAATTTGACCCTTTCTAAGCAAATCATATTGCACGGTACGGTAACAAGGGAAGTGGTTCTGTCAGTTATTTGTCACATGCTACTTGTGACGAATTTATTAAAATAATGGGCAATGCTGTCAGAGATCAGTTTATATCAGAAGTAAAGAAATCGATATATTTCTCTTTGATTGTTGATTCAACACCGGATGTTAGCCACGTGAACCAGCTAACTGTGATACTCAGATATGTTCTCATTGATGGTGAAATTAAAGAACGATTTTTAACTTTTGTTGACATCTATGCTCATAACGCTCAAAATCTGGAGCAAGTGATACTAGACGTTTTGAAGAACTGGGGATTAGATATCATTAAATGCAGGGGACAGAGCTACGCCAATGCTTCTAACATGTCTGGCAGATACTCGGGCTTGCAGGCTCGAATCAAGGCACACAGTCTCCATGCAGTTTACATTCCCTGCTCCAGCCATAGCTTGAATCTAGTTGGTAATGCGGCTGCAGAATCGTCGCTTTCAGCAGTACCATACTTTGACTTCATTCAACATGTTTATGTTTGGTTCTCAGCATCCACACACAGGTGGAACATCCTTAAAAGTCATCTAGTCAAAAATGGATGCACCATAAAGAACGTTTCGGACACAAGATTGTCAGCTAGAGCGGATGCAGTGTTTGCATTACATCAGAACTACATTGGTATTCAGGAAGCTCTTCTTCAAGCAGCCGAAGATCGTGATCAGAAGGCAGCTGTAAGAAATGAGGCTAACGCTCTTGCTAATAAAATGGAACTTTTTGAAACTGCATTGATGACTGTTCTTTGGGATACAATTTTACAGCTGATGAATGCAACCAGCAAATCCCTGCAAAATTCATATCTTGATGCTGGTGTAAATCTTCTAGAATCACTGAAGCTATTTATTAACAACGAAGTCCGAAACGATTTCACTCGTATTGAAGAGCGAGCAGCATTGCTTATGAACGAGGATCTCAAAGACTGTAAATATCAAGATGAAGTGAGCCGCAAGTAGAAGGAAAACCGTTTTCTGATGAAAGCAATGAACCGGAAATTATTTTAACTGGTCGCGATAATTTTATTGTTAACACAGTAAGCGCCATTTGTGATAAATTGATCACGGAACTTGATCACAGAATCGGTGCATAAAAAGATATACATGATTTGTTCAGTCTATTTTTCAAGAACAATGTAGATGACTTGAACACAAAGATCTCGGCCTTGATCGAAGAATACAAAGACGATGTTAATTCTGATACCACTGCCAATGAAATCAAACAGGTTTTGCATTTCGTTAAAGAAGAAGGCGCTAAATCTGCGGTAGAGATGTACCAGCTTATAGCAGTGGGTGGACTACAATGTACATTTCCCAATGTGGAAACCCTTCTAAGAATCTTTCTCACCATTCCTATATCAAACGCAACTGAAGAACGGTCATTTTCTGTGTTGAAAAGGATCAAGAATTACTTGCGGAATTCCATCAGCCAATGTAGGCTGGGAGATTTGTCTATTTTATGCATTGAATCAAAGGAGACATTAGAATACGATTTCAATGCGCACATTGACACGTTCGCGAAATTGAAGAGCAGGAAAAAAGTTATATAACTGTAATAAACTGACAATTGTACGTTCTAGCTAGTATGCATAACTATGTTGTATGCATGTTAAATAATACATGAGTGTTCTGACTATTGTTGTATTCTGATCATGTTAAATGCCTTATAGGCGAGGGGGCCCCAAATTGGTCATGCGCCTAGGGCCACAGTTTTGGTAAATACGCCTCGGGAGACACGTAAAATCTTGAAGATAGAAATTACAAACTAAACTTTCATGCATGACTGGACTGACACATATTTGCGCATAAATCAATGGCATACTAGAATGCCAAATAATTTGTATACGTTCTATCAAGTTCAACGGCTTGAATATGAAAATTGTATCCGTCAAAATAATTGAGACCAGGGAAGAAATCTTCATGAAGAAACAGGTATTAATACTGAGCAGATACTGAGCAGATATTGAACAAATAGTGAGCAGATATTGAACAGATTTAAAAAGATATTGAACCATGTCTTAACGGTTTGTATTGGATTTTATCGGAGACCGCAAAGATTTTACTGCAAAATAATAACTGTTACTTATTTATTGTATGTTAAGTACAGAAAATTATAAATTAAATCAGTAATCTCTGAAGCAAATTAATAATAAAGAACAAAATAACAAACTTTCAAGTTTAAACTTTTCAATGGGGAATTTCGGAAGTTTCTTTCGATAATCAACAATGTATACATTGACTTTAGAAATAAATCACAATACCTTATTTAAAATACCTAAGTAATTTACTCATTGGTTCAGTTTTTTTTGTATGCATTAATATCAATCATCATATTCTAAAGTATACCGCTCAACTTTGGTGACAATTCAGGTGTGCCGCGAGATGAAAAATGTTACGGAGCACTGATAATTATAACTGAATGGTCTAACAGATGTACACACACACTCAAGGTTAAAATTTAGTGTTTAATTCATTGATACATTTATAAAATTGTGGAACTAATTTTGGAAAGAAAATAATGTAGCTTTTTTTGTAAGATAAATCATTTTATGAGAAGTTTAACTTAGTTTTTTTTTTCAAATTCGTCTCAGTGTAAAATTAGAATGACATTTGACAGAATTAGAGTCTGCGTGTAACGTTGGAAAGACATTTTTCATTATAATTATGTGTGTAAAGTTAAATGCCTTATCTCAAATCGAGTTTGTGTAAAGTTAAATGACTTAGCACTGGTCTGTGTAAAGTTAAATGACTTATCTCAGCACTGGTCTGTGTAAAGTTAAATTACTTATCTCAGCACAAGTCTGTGTAAAGTTAAATGACTTATCTCAGCACAAGTCTGTGTAAAGTTAAATGACTTATCTCAGCAAAAGTCTGTGTAAAGTTAAATGACTTATCTCAGCAAAAGTCTGTGTAAAGTTAAATGACTTATCTCAGGACTGGTCTGTGTAAAGTTAAATGACTTATCTCAGCAAAAGTCTGTGTAAAGTTAAATGACTTATCTCAGCAAAAGTCTGTGTAAAGTTAAATGACTTATCTCAGCACTGGTCTGTGTAAAGTTAAATGACTTATCTCGGCACAAGTCTGTGTAAAGTTAGAACCACCCATCTCAAAGTTCGAGTGTATAAAACTAGAATGACCTACCCAGGACAACAATCGGTGTGTCCTTTACTGATGTAGCCATATGAAAATCCGTGAGTTTGATACATCCAGGGCTTGTCAAAATAAAATGTTTCAACGTGATGTTTCCGTGGATGATGTTGTTATCATGGCAGTAAACTAGGGCATCAGCTGCCTGGATCAACATGTTGAATAGTTCAAACAATGAACAGAAACTTTGGTTGAACTTTTTGTTCAGTAAATACTCCTGTAAAAAAATAATGAGATGTAATTGAAAAATCATCTTTTTTTTCCAACTAAATGCAATATCTCATCAATCAGAAAACCCGTAATTTTAGCTGATTTTAATGCTTAATGTTAGGCGGTATTTGATCCATTGGGTTGTTTCATATAGTCAAAAAAAAAGATTTTTTTTAGTCAGACTCTTGTAGAAATTAGTATACTTTTTGGCCAGAGGATCATAGATGTAAATATTAGGTGAAATAATCTTTGTTTAGTACTGCCTCATTATGTTGACCACAAGATATAAGAACAACACATTCTCTTACGGAATATTTTTTTATGAATAAAAACTGTGGGGGAAAAAAACATAATGAAAATGAAACAATTTATCACAGAGTTGGTCAAACCTGAGGTCAATGAGGTCAACAATAAAGTAGCGTACTTATCACAATAAAAACTGTTAGGTGTTAATTTTTTGAAAGTACCCCTTTGGTTCTGGTGACTGTAGGTTGGTCCCAAGTTTGCCTATCTACTAGAACAGAGATGGGTCAACTATTTGAGTCCCTGGCCATATTTAATTTGAAAATCTGACCGGCGGTTGGGACCAGGATCAGAAAGATGGAATGTTGAGATACACTAAAATAAACACAATATATAAACATCAAAACTTATAAGTCTGGTACAGTTCTGAACTCTGAAACGATTGGCCGGTCGGATTCAACAGTCCTGCGGGAAGAATTGGACAATTCTTTCTTTCCCACCATAACAGATAGTGCAATGGTCATACTGTATTTCCCTATGTATAAGCCACCCCTTTTTTCCAAAATGTTCAAGCCCGAAAAGTGGGGGGTGGAGTGTATGAGTGATTATTATGAATCTTGAATTTTATTTCTTTGTAAATTTTCTTTCTTTATTACTTGTTTCTCTAATAAAATATTTTTTTCAAAAATTAACAGTCCAAAAATGGGGGGGGGGGTACATGGGGAAATACGGTATGTGCACTATGGGAAACATGGATATAGATTTCACCATGACATGAAAAATACCCTGAAAAATATCAGAAACCGAACCCGGGACTCTCAGGCTAACAGTTGAGCACGTGACTGCACACCCATCCGTCCCCTCAAATAAAATATTTGAATATTTGTTTTATACATTAACCTTTATATAGTTGGATAAAGTTAATTAGACAGAAAAATGATTGATAAACCTGTAAATTTCTGCACATATCTATAGCACTTTGTTCAATAATAAAAAATTGAGGTATCTCATTTAGGTTGTAAGAGTACAGTGTTACTATATGTCCATGTTTTAGTTTCTGTACAGTTTGAAAGTGTTTTAATACGTTTTGATCTTCTTCACACAGAAATTCCGATTTATTGCTCTGCAGGTGATCATCAAAACTTGGGATGTGCAGGTGTAGATGTACAGGACTTCCATTAAATGTACCAGACAGTTTGGCCCAACCATCATTTGAATCGCTCTGTGACGAAAAGAAAATGTAGCAATGTTACTAAACATATTTATGATTATTTCTAATTATGTTTGTATACCTAATAATGAATAATGAGCGAGTATTCTTCCTAAAAATAATAGGTTCATCAATTTTCGCGAACTGGGGTGTGAGTGATACCCACGAGCATACATTCGCACCCTTTTTCAATGTACCCGACTCTTAACAAAATATTGGACAAGAGTTATACCTTTCAGACAGTGGCTTAGCGAGCTTAACTCACGCCCGGGACACAATACCTTTTTAGCGCCCCCCATTCGAAAACCATATAATATTATATGTTTTGCGGACCATTTGACTCCCCTTTGTTAGCAGCACCCGGGCATGGTGCCCCCTTGCCCACCCCTCACTACGCCACTGCCTTCAGAATAGTTTTAACGGAATCAGTTATTAATTTAAAATTGAAATGATAAATTGGGCCATGTAATTGTTTGTTTGGTATGACCATTGGTGCTCTATGTACGTGCTTGTATGGTTCATAGTTCAATTCATTGTGTGAAGTCCCTGTAAGGATGAGATGAAATCTCGTAGATCTTTAAACCACAAATGGGACTGTTTTTTTCTTTTTTGCAGTACCCTTCTTTCATACCCACCATAGACGATAGTGCGATGACCACGGAGGCACCACGAGAGATATAGCGGAGACCTCAACCATAACCTGAAATATCCAAAGCTCCTCACCGACGATCGAACCAGGGACCCTCAGGTCGAATACCGGACTTTTTAACTCACAACCATCCGAGGTTAACCCTGAAGAGTTTGACATTTTAATATCTACTTTATCTCCAACTTTCTGGCTTTCAAACTTTGAACAACATAAAGTGGTACCACCCCCCCACCCCACCCCCTCTTTCCTATCGAGAAGTTTATATAAAAAACGGACACTTCTATCAGTGGCGTAGGAGTGGGACGGATGGTCGTGCGGTAAAGCGCTCGACTGTCGACCTGAAGGTACCTAGTTCGATCTCCGGTGAGGACCAAGGAGATTCTTCAGGTCTTGGCTCAAGTTCTCGATACATCTCCCGGGGTGCCTCCATGGCCATTGCACTATCGGCTAAGGTTGGGATGAAAGAAGGGCGCCATAAAAACCGTCCCATTAGTGGTTTATAAGATCTAAGAGATATCATCTCATCCTTACAGGGACTTCACACATCAGTGGCGTAGTGACGGGGAAGCAAAGGGGGTCATCATGCTCTTGGCGCTACTCACAAAAGGGGCCCAAATGATATATTTTACATATAATATTATATGGTTTTCGAAAGGGGGGGGATGGCGTTAAAAAGGTATTGCGCCCCGTGCTCGAGTTAACCTCGAACCGCCACTACCTTCTATATACCCACCACTACCTTCTATATACCCGTCACTACCTTCTATATACCCGTCACTACCTTCTATATACCCGTCACTACCTTCTATATATCCGCCACTGCCTTCTATATATCCGCCACTGCCTTCTATATACCCGTCACTGCCTTCTATATATCCGCCACTGCCTTCTATATACCCGTCACTGCCTTCTATATATCCGCCACTGCCTTCTATATATCCGCCACTGCCTTCTATATACCCGCCACTACCTTCTATTTACCCGCCACTGCCTTCTATATATCCGCCACTGCCTTCTATATACCCGTCACTGCCTTCTATATATCCGCCACTGCCTTCTATATATCCGCCACTGCCTTCTATATACCCGCCACTACCTTCTATTTACCCGCCACTGCCTTCTATATATCCGCCACTGTCTTCTATATACCCTCCACTACCTTCTAAATTTCCGCCACTACCTTCTATATATCCGTCATTGCCTTCTATATATCCACCACTGCCTTCTATATACCCACCACTACCTTCTATATACCCGTCACTACCTTCTATATATCCGCCACTGCCTTCTATATATCCGCCACTGCCTTCTATATACCCGTCACTGCCTTCTATATATCCGCCACTGCCTTCTATATACCCGTCACTGCCTTCTATATATCCGCCACTGCCTTCTATATATCCGCCACTGCCTTCTATATACCCGCCACTACCTTCTATTTACCCGCCACTGCCTTCTATATATCCGCCACTGCCTTCTATATACCCGTCACTGCTTTCTATATATCCGCCACTGCCTTCTATATATCCGCCACTGCCTTCTATATACCCGCCACTACCTTCTATTTACCCGCCACTGCCTTCTATATATCCGCCACTGTCTTCTATATACCCTCCACTACCTTCTAAATTTCCGCCACTACCTTCTATATATCCGTCATTGCCTTCTATATATCCACCACTGCCTTCTATATACCCACCACTACCTTCTATATACCCGCCACTACCTTCTATATACCCGTCACTGCCTTCTATATATCCGCCACTGCCTTCTATATACCCGCCACTACCTTCTAAATATCCGCCACTACCTTCTATATACCCGTCACTGCCTTCTATATACCCGTCACTGCCTTCTATATATCCGCCACTGCCTTCTATATACCCGTCACTGCCTTCTATATATCCGTCACTGCCTTCTATATATCCGTCACTGCCTTCTATATACCCGTCACTGCCTTCTATATATCCACCGCTGCCTTCTATATATCCGTCACTGCCTTCTATATATCCGTCACTGCCTTCTACATATCCGTCACTGCCTTCTATATATCCGTCACTGCCTTCTATATATCCGTCACTGCCTTCTATATATCCGCAACTGCCTTCTATATATCCGTCACTGCCTTCTATATATCCACCACTGCCTTCTATATATCCACCACTACCTTCTATATATCCACCACTGCCTTCTATATACCCGTCACTGCCTTCTAAATATCCGTCACTGCCTTCTATGTATCCACCACTACCTTCTATATACCCGCCACTACCTTCTATGTATCCGCCACTGCCTTCTATATATCCACCACTACCTTCTAAATATCCGCCACTACCTTCTATATACCCCTCACTGCCTTCTATATATCCGCCACTGCCTTCTATATATCCGCCACTGCCTTCTATATATCCACCACTGCCTTCTATATACCCACCACTACCTTCTATATACCCGCCACTACCTTCTATATACCCGTCACTGCCTTCTATATATCCGCCACTGCCTTCGATATACCCGCCACTACCTTCTAAATATCCGCCACTACCTTCTATATACCCGTCACTGCCTTCTATATACCCGTCACTGCCTTCTATATATCCGCCACTGCCTTCTATATACCCGTCACTGCCTTCTATATATCCGTCACTGCCTTCTATATATCCGTCACTGCCTTCTATATACCCGTCACTGCCTTCTATATAACCACCGCTGCCTTCTATATATCCGTCACTGCCTTCTATATATCCGTCACTGCCTTCTATATATCCGTCACTGCCTTCTATATATCCGTTATAAAACTACGTAAACCTTAGGGCTGATACACTTTCAGTAAAAATGGCGTATGTTCAAAAAGGTAAACATTGTTAGCATAAAATGAAGTCACCTGTTTTTAAGTTAACTTACCTTTTGTTTAGTTAGGTCAATAAGGAAAATGGGAAACCACATTTTCTCAACAATTTGAACCAGTTCGGGTATTACTCTGAGCATATGTCCTGATTCCACATACACAAGTTTTAGAATATTTTCCCGGATAAACTTGACAGGGCAGACTTGCATTGGTCTTAAACTGTGTAGCACCTTTCAGATTAAAATTAAATATAATGGCTTTAATTTAAAAGTGTAACAGAAATCTCCTTAAAGTTGTAAATATATATAAATGCCTATATAATTTCAAATAAACCAAAACACCATCATGAAAGAGGGAGGGAGAGAGAGAGAGAGAGAGAGAGAGAGAGAGAGAGAGAAAACCATGAGTTTCTATAGGACAGTGAACTTTCATATGTTGTCTTCGTAAAATATAAAAAGTAAATCTATATCAGTTCATGAAGGTCTACAAAGTACTTACATCCTGGAAAGTTTTCTCATCCATTTTCTGGGATGTTTGAAGGACCGTCAACACAGCTGAACATAGTTCACTGAGATCAGTATGATTTAAATGTTCTGTAAAATGAGTCATAAAATGTTTTGTTTATAGAAGACGTCAATGAAAGTTTACATTTTAAAATAAGTGTAGAAAAAAAAATACGGCAAAAGCACACGAGTACAAAAAAAAAACCATGCATCGAACCAATACATTACCACAATCTCCACCCGACTAGTAAATTCATAATTCTGGAACGCTACTGACTAGAAAAAAGCGCTTTCTTATTTTAAATGAGATTTTGGTATATTAAACAATATGAATTTTAAATCCGCCTCTATCAAAAGACAAAAAAAAAGATACTTAAAAGGTAATTAATGAATCCAGACAATCTAAACCCCAAATTGTTTTTTTTTTAAAGTTTGTACTGACATTGTTATTCAACGTCCTTTTTTTCCAGAACACCCAACAACGAAGACTGTATCCCTTCTGAATCAAACATTGTGTTAACGATAATTGGGATACAAACAAAATAAGTTTCAATAATGAACTGATTCCAAAAGGTTACTTCGAGTGATGCCTTGTTTTAAGAACTAAATAGAACACTGTCTTGAAAAATATCATGATTCAAAATAAAAGGACTTTTTAGGGGGCAAAACTGTTTTAACAATTTACTCAAACTTTGAGGGGGGGGAGTCTTCTATTAATAACTTTGAGCTGACTAGGAGAAAATTGGATCCTAACCCCAACCTCAGAGATGATTAATGGACTGTAAGACGCGATCCAGATCAAGATCTTCAAGAAAAAAGTTTTACCAAGTGAACAAATATCAGACAATCTCTGTGGTCTGCTTTATGGCTATCTATGTTGTCTGCTTTATGGCTGTCTATGTTGTCTGCTTTATGGCTATCTATGTTGTCTGCTTTATGGCTATCTATGTTGTCTGCTTTATGGCTATCTATGTTGTCTGCTTTATGGCTATCTATGTTGTCTGCTTTATGGCTATCTATGTTGTCTGCTTTATGGCTGTCTATGTTGTCTGCTTTATGGCTATCTATGTTGTCTGCTTTATGGCTATCTATGTTGACTGCTTTATGGCGATCTATGTTGACTGCTTTATGGCTATCTATGTTGACTGCTTTATGGCTATCTATGTTGTCTGCTTTATGGCTATCTATGTTGTCTGCTTTATGGCTATCTATGCTGTCTGCTTTATGGCGATCTATGTTGACTGCTTTATGGCGATCTATGTTGACTGCTTTATGGCTATCTATGTTGACTGCTTTATGGCTATCTATGTTGTCTGCTTTATGGCTATCTTTGTTGTCTGCTTTATGGCTATCTATGTTGACTGCTTTATGGCTATCTATGTTGTCTGCTTTATGGCTATCTATGTTGTCTGCTTTATGGCTATCTATGTTGTCTTCTTTACTCTGTATTTGCTGCCGATGTCATTTTTTTTTTGTAAAGATTTCTTTTAGTTTTTTTTTTGTTCACTTACTGGCCATGTATTGTAAACACTTACTGGGCATGTATTGTAAACACTTACTGGGCATGTATTGTAAACACTTACTGGCCATGTATTGTAAACACTTACTGGCCATGTATTGTAAACACTTACTGGCCATGTTTTGTAAACACTTACTGGGCATGTATTGTAAACACTTAAAGGCCATGTATTGTAAACACTTACTGGCCATGTATTGTAAACACTTACTGGCCATGTATTGTAAACACTTACTGGCCATGTATTGTAAACACTTACTGGCCATGTATTGTAAACACTTACTGGCCATGTATTGTAAACACTTACTGGCCATGTATTGTAAACACTTACTGGCCATGTATTGTACGAATTGACCCAGTCCTCTCTGTATTAATTGAATACAAAATTTGGAGCAACTGCTTCGGGGTCTGAGAAACCTTCCAGATTGTTGTAAACATTCTTCTAAGATGGACACTACTGTTTTATTGGCTGTCTTGAATAGCTGAATTCGAAATGAAAAAAATATAGAATAAAATAGAAAGCACAATACGCCAGTAGACTGTGACGTAATTAGAGTAATACAGGTGCGGACGTTAGTAATATAAATACGACTGGATTGGGACATATTAGTTAATTAAGAGACGGAGTGGTTGAGAAAGTAGAGCTGAGACCGGGTTCAGACGTAGTTGAGTTAGTTGAGCGAAGAACGTGAAAACTTCAGTTAGTCATAGTAGAGGAAGAGTGACTCATTAATGTATGTACTAACTGAATTATTGTGTACCTTCAGAGAGATTTTCATTTATGGACTTACTACGTTATTGTGTAAATAGATGTAAATAAACAGTATGTTAACAACGCATCTTCTTCCATTGGTTGCTGAGTTTGTGTCTATGGAGTAGCCAACGAAAATGAAAGATGAATACAATGAGCAAATTGGGCATCTTCCTATTTCAATTAACTTGTAGCAATATGCATGTACATCTGTAGTATATTATCACGTGACTTAAAACTATTATACAAGATGTATTTTTATGGGTCACTGTTGGGTGATCCGTTGAAATTGTTAATGTCAACTGTCCAAATGGTATTGTACTAAATCAGTTACATGAAATACAGTCTCAATGACTCATATTTGTCCACAAAAATAATAAATAACAGCTCGTTGAGTTCCATTTCAATTGCAATTATTTTTTTAGAAACATGGCTATTAATCATTATTTTGGCATATTAAAGTTTTACATTTTTAAAACGTTTTAAGTATCGATTTAAGTGACAATTACAAATGATACATACTTTGATATTATAAAAAAATATAATAAATTTGGGAGCCAGCAACGAATGTTTTCTTTTTAAATAAACATATTAGATAGATAGATAGATAGATAGATAGATAGATAGATAGATAGATAGATAGATAGATAGATAGATAGATAGATAGATAGATAGATAGATAGATAGATAGATAGATAGATAGATAGATAGATAGATAGATAGATAGATAGATAGATAGATAGATAGATAGATAGATAGATAGATAGATAGATA
The DNA here is from genome assembly GCA_021962125.1 of Bulinus truncatus. Taxonomy (NCBI): domain Eukaryota; kingdom Metazoa; phylum Mollusca; class Gastropoda; family Planorbidae; genus Bulinus; species Bulinus truncatus. Next base: position 3,615,270 of record JAGDYQ010000031.1, on the reverse strand, counting down.
GATAGATAGATAGATAGATAGATATTACTATTATTACTATAATTGTTAATTCTCAGTTCATCAAACCTGTTTTATTGATTCAATTAAAAGATAAAATTGAATCTCTTCATTGTATTTGTACAATTTTTTAGTTGAATTTTCCGTGTTCAGATCTTTAGCATGTTTGACGATTGTCTTTAATTCTTTAATAGACAAGTTCAGAAATTTCTCAAGTCTGGCTATTGTATCCAACATTCTTTTGTTCACTACTTTCTTATTTATTAGTGACCTGGTGAAACGTACAGATGGGAAAAGACTGTCATTAAATAAACAGTGCCGTCGGAAAGGGGGCAGGCAAGTAAAATATGTTCAAGTATACTAAGGTTGCCTGTACACTTGTTGCCTGTACACTTGTTGCCTGTACACTGAATTTTTATTTTGTTTTAACGGGAGGAGTTATTTTAGAACAGCTTTACTCACCTAGAATCATCCACTACTCTCATCATTTCAAAATTTACAGCGCATCCCTTTACAACACCAAATCCCTTTTTTTAATAAAACGTTAATCTCATTATATATCATGCTAAATCTGCTTAATACCTACACTGATAAACTCTCTTAGTTAATTCAAACTAATTGCGTCATCCTCTTAGGCCATACTCTCTAAAGAAATATTATCTCACATTCTCATTGTCTATTGTAATATGTTACGTCATCATCTATTTGTAAAACTTGGACAATAACAATGGCTTCTTTGGAAAGCCGTTTGTTATATTTTTAAAAAGTGAGGAGGAAAATCTTGATATGAAATTGATGTAGAGGTGTATTCAGTGCTAACGAATCTATTTTTAAAGTTGTTTGACCCTCTATTAAAAAAAAACATATAGAGATTTGCATTCAATATCGTTGCAGCGTTGAAGTAAAATTACTCCGATGCTCATGAAACTGGGGAATGGACGGGACATCAGCCCTTAAATATTTTTTTTTTAAACACAGAACAAGTCAATTACATTTTTTAAATAAATTTAATTTGCTTATTTATTTGTATTGGGAAACTTTGTATGCATGTATGTGTTCATTTTGTTAAGAAAAAAAGAGGTTTCATATTATTTAATTCTCTTAATATTCTAAAAAAAAAATTTTAACATACATAAAATGCATATTCTCACTACCTGTCTGTTTGTTTGTCCGAAAAACTTTAAATAGATCATATATATATATATATATATATATATATATATATATATATATATATATATATATATATATATAGCCTATATATAAATCAAGGCTATGACACAAAATTTGATAGTTTGCAACAGGTTGGCCCAGAAATTCTTTCGACGTCCCCTATAAATATGATTAATTAACTCAAGTCAATTTCAAAGTATTTGTAATGATTACGTGAGTTTTTTATTCATTTCTTTGCATCTCTCAAAGTCCGTGTCATCGTGACATCTAGAGATGACTTCCCCTTGTAACATAATAAACAACAGACATTTTCTTTCAATCAAGATAGACAAGACTGGGTCATCTTTATGGGTAAAGCTGTGAAATTTGAATAATTCAATCAATGAGATTAGAAACATTTACATAGTTGTTGTTTTTTAATTTCTAAGTAATGACTTCAAAATAAATAAACAAAAAAATGCATTATATCACATCTAGTAAGCAAATTATTGGCTGTGATATTCACGCCCTTTTTATAATGTTTGGAAAATTCATCAACAAAAAAAAAACATTGTTTAAATGAAGTAAATTACCTGACGTGAACTATGTAGTCCATTAAAATCTCTAGGCAGTTCCCCTATTAGAAGAAAAACATTTCTAATTTTAATAGCTTACTGTGTACCCTGGTATCATCCGTCATTCTTTAATTTAAACATCTGCATATATTGAAATCAAGTCTACCTACCAGTTTATGATCATCTAAATGAATAACGGACACTTTTCCATTGAAGACAATTAGTTCCAGTATGTCAAGACATTCAGACTGCAATGTTGGATAATCACATGTTGATAAAGTCGTCAGCCCATGAACACAGTTGGAAGATGATAGTTCCGGCAAAACCTGCACATTGATTTAATGGACAGAGCTTGTATTTACTCAAATTGTTCTATTATTTAGATGTTCAATAACTCTCGATTGCTCCCATTTAGTTGATGGTCAAGTCTAATAAACTAACATCCTGATGTATGGTCACACTGCTTCATCCAAACCTCTACCAACAAAACTTTTATACTTCAATCGGCTCTTATTCAACTGTCCTAGTCCTATTTAGTCATTTGTCAATGTTTGGTATGTACTGCACGATAGATTTACTTTACATCGTGTTAAATATAATACACTTCTTTTTTCTTTATATATATCTGTAATTTTGAATGTATGTTTAACTGAATAAATTAATTTTAAGAAAACAAAAAGTCTAAGTTAGTATTTACAAGCTATACATAGATTTTTGTTTAACGATGTGAACTTTATGCTGGACAACTAAACATACATACAAACATACATACAGACATACAAACATACATACAAACATACATAAAACATACTTACAGACATACATACAAACATACATACAGAAATACATACAGACATACATAAAACATACAAACATACATACAGACATACATACAAACATACATAAAACATACATACATACATACTTACACACATACATACAGACATACAGACATACATACAGGCATACATACACACAAACATACATACACACATACATACACACATACATGCACACATACATACACGTAATTTGTACTGGTTCTGATATTTCTCACATACGTTTTAAATGTGGCATACATCTGAGTTTTTAAAATGTGCGATGTCTGAAAACTCATTTTAAAATCAGCTATAAACAAAAGTTATGAATAATAATAATCTGTGTCTGAATTCTTTTATGTTCCCTAAGTAGATGTTTCAGAGCTATTTAGATTCACAAGTAACTTGTACTGGTTCTGAAATTTCTCACAAACGTTATTAATGAGATTTTAAAAGGTGAGATTTCTGACAAACTCATTCTAAAATCAGCTGTAAACAAAAATTATGAATAATAATAATATGTGTCTGAATTACCTTAAACGTGAGGAATTTCAGGTTTATAAGTAGTTTCTCATTGTTTCTCAATACAACATTTAGGATGTCTTTAATCTCATTGAATGAAGATACTTCAGAAACTGTAGGAACAATTTAAAAATGGCCTAAATTGCCTCTGAGGGTGGGGGGGGGGGAAGTTAAGCAAACATAAATATATGTTAGTAAACAAAACATTATTTTAATGTGTACACTACAGTAAGTAATATACTGATAATTGGGTAGAAAAAAGAGGGTACAGCAAATGATTATATGTATTACTGTTATAATTATATTTGGCCGCGACATTTAGATTACTATAATTAACTGTCCACTTTAGGAAGTAGATTTAGCAGACGATAGAAAAGACACACGAACACAGAGATTCTATAGAGAAGGACGTAATTCGACAGACAAGATGTTATTTGTGTAAATCTCAAGATATCATTTACTCTACAGTATTGTCTGTATTATAAAAGTATTGCTATATCTACTAATGCTGAACGTAAGAATATCATTCATATCTAAATGAACATATATATTTTATTCAACTGTCTATTCAGTGATTTTTATACTATAGTATATGTGTTACGTCTCACACATATTTTTGTGGACACTTAAAGAATAAATTCCCGAAGAGACTGACAATACTATAAGATATATACCTTCCCAGAAGATCCACAGCACAGATGAATAAATAATACTAGAAGAAAAAGTACCCGTGACAATTACCATTTACATTAAAGTATATATATATATATATGAACCAAATGAACTAAATGAACTAAATGTTACTCACTGTCCATCAGATTGACACCTTCATGGTTATGGTAAACATGTCGGCCAAATATTTTTTTTTTCCCAGATGCACTCAGATAAAATGTGTTACTTTCTTCATTAATCTCATCCTTTACTTCCTCCTGTAGCTGCTTCAGTTTATTGATGATTCCTTTCTCTGAGATTTGTGAATTAACGTACAAGTTATTGCAGCTGGCGAGCAGAATGTCTTTAGTTATAGATCTTGGTGGAAGTTTTGGTTGTCGGCTACCTACATTATCAGCTTTACTTTGTCTCTTTATTTCAGCACTTCTTTTCTTTTTCGCTTTGGGAAATTTAATGTTTTTCACAAAGTCCCCTAATTTTTCTTCAGAAACGTGGTGAACATTAAATTGGTTAAAAAATTGTTTACATTTTTTGTCAACCTCACTTTGATCATCCTCTTCGTCTGAATAATCTTGTGTCTGCGATAATCCAAAGTGGACACAAAGAATTTTTTCAGACTGTTTATCAATTGACTCCCTGACGACTGGAATTTCGATCTGATGGCAATAACATTTTCAGACAATGATCTTTTTGGTGATATTGTTAGCAGACATATGGTGATATTGTTAGCAGACATTTGTTGATATTGTTAGCAGACAAGTGGTGATATTGTATGTTATCAGGTGTTTGGTGATGTTGTATGTTAGCAGACATTTGGTGATAATGTATGTTAGCAGACATGTGTTGATATTGTATGTTAGCAGACATTTGATGATATTGTATTCTAGCAGACATGTGTTGTATTGTATGTTAGCAGACATTTGTTGATATTGTTAGCAGACATGTGGTGATATTGTATGTTATCAGGTGTTTGGTGATGTTGTATGTTAGCAGACATTTGGTGATAGTGTATGTTAGCAGACATTTGGTGATATTGTATTCTAGCAGACATGTGTTGATATTGTATGTTAGCAGACAAGTGTTGATATTGTATGTTAGCAGACATTTGGTGATATTGTATTCTAGCAGACATGTGTTGATATTGTATTCTAGCAGACATGTGTTGATATTGTATGTTAGCAGACATGTGTTGATATTGTATGTTAGCAGATATTTGGTGATATTGTATTCTAGCAGACATGTGTTGTATTGTATGTTAGCAGACATGTGTTGATATTGTATGTTAGCAGACATGTGTTGATATTGTATGTTAGCAGATATTTGGTGATATTGTATTCTAGCAGACATGTGTTGTATTGTATGTTAGCAGACATTTGGTGATATTGTATGTTAGCAGACATTTACATTGCTAGCAATTTTAATTAAACGTTTTAAAAAATGCGTTCTCATTTTAAGTCTGTAGAATTGATAACATTAGGCATTCACTCACAGTACTTCCTGTTTAAAGTAAATACACAGTGTTTATTGCATACATAATATTGCAAAACATTTTATTCTTGTATACTCGCGTTATGTAGCACTGTTAATGATATTCAATTAGTCCATTACGATACTTCATTTATAAGAGATAATATCTAGATGGACCTACCAATGGTCCAAAAGGATTTTCTGGTCCAATCGGAAAGTCACGGATTAATTGTGAGAAGCTTCTCGTCGTTGACAACATACCAATAAACTGTGTTCTACCTTCGAGTTGAAATTCCGTCGACTTAAGTGCAGATCAGAAATACCTGTTCGACTTGTGTACTGCTGTAAGTGTTGGCGTTTTTCCTGTCGACCATTCACTTCACAATCCTGGTATTAAAAACCATTCAAGATGGTTAACAACAGCCAATCGTATACTACAAGAAGCTTGTTGGATGAACTGAAGACGATTGTTACCTTCATCGTAACAGTTTATGCACCAGCATGGTTTGAAATAACTAATACTCCTTCATGTAAAGACGGCGCTCGACATGTCCACAATACGAAGAAAGCTGAAGAAAGTTGTTGACCAAGAAATTCAACGCAACGCATTCTTCTGTCATCCAGAAAACGTGTTGCTTGCGATGCTTACCGACGAAAGATCAGATATACGCGAGTTAGTTCTGCGACGAATAATGAAATCCAGAGAGCAGAAACGTACGAGTTCAGTTAGATCTTTCTGTGTGCTAGTGATCAAATTTGAGGCTAGTAGCTAAATAGACATGATCGATTGGCAAAAAACTCCGATGATAATGGGCATTTATGACGATACCATGATCCGGGAAGAAGATACACCAAGACTGGATTTCGCCCGCTATCCTTGTCACACCCAGTCAGTAGAGAGACATATCAAGCTAGTTACAGAAGCTTCCAATGTGGTGTGTGCCCCAGAAAAACGCGACGGATTCATAATAGAACGCTTGGATTTGAGATTGAAAAAATGCCGAAACCGGACACCAAAGCCCAACACCATTTGTAGCTTTAAAAACATGTTAGACAGTTGGCATGTGTTTTCCCTTCAAATATATGGTTCTTTTTACTTGTAACATTTGTATGGACTGTTATAAAGGTAAACCAAAACATGAATATGTTGTATATATAAAACTTGGTTTTTTAAAGATTATTGCTTTTTTATTGAAATATGCCTATACTTTAGGTCAACTGCGGAACCTCAAGATATGCTTTAACTTTAAATTGTCTAATTTTTTGCCACATTACTAAATGCATGTGTTAGCAAGTTTTTATAGCTATCCAAACAAGATATTCAGAAAAAAAAATTTCACTCCACCCTAATACACAGGTCTAATAGTGAAGAGACTGTCCACAACTCGCTGGAGTGCACATGCTGATGTAGTGAAGCTAGTGATACAGAAGTTTAACCAGTTTGTGGAAGCCATTGAATCTCTGTGTGATGTCGAAGAAAACGTCGAGACAAGAGGTGCTGCACACAATCTCTTGCCAGCTATACACCTTTCTCACATGTATTCCTGCGCGTCAGCTGTCTTTGTGAAAGGATCATAATGGGCTTCCGGTCGCTTTGTTTACACTTGATTAATACTTAGCTCGATTATTTTTCCTACATTTTTTGTCTAATATATGATAAAATGACTTTAAATTTATTACCAAAATTTAATTTTTCTGATGTTGACAAGTTTTTAAAGTCACAAAATGTCCCGATATCATTCTCATCAATTATTATTATATTGTCGGTGAATTCTTCAACCTCAATCGATGATGCTGGTTCATTTCTTATTGGGATACTTTTACGGCCTAAGGGGAGCTGATAGTTATTCCAATCAAATAACAGAGGCACAGCTTCTTTTTTTCAATAATTTGTTCTTAAACTGTAGGTTTTCACAATTTTTAAAATGTTCCTTTATAAATGTCGAGAGCACACACAAGTGTTAGCAGTGATCTATAATTATAACAATTATATCGTATAGTATTAAAAAACAGAAAAACATAGTTATAGTAGGCCTATAGACTACATGTAATTATAGATAATATTTTGCTTGAAAATGTTTTCCAATATCTTTTCTTATTTTTGTAATCCATAGTTTTCTCTTATTAACATCAGATGGGAATTTATGAAATGATAATCCTCTGCATTTAACAACGTTTGCAGTACAATTAGGCTCACAACAACTTCTTGGCATTCTACTTTTTAGTTTTAACTTTTAAGATAATAATAAATAATCACACTGAAAAATATATTAAATTTTGATTATTTGATTTTCATGATTAAAATTAAAAGAATAGCGGCAACAGAAATTTATTATTCGCAAATTCAAGTACATTAATTGGTACCGGAAGTGTAACTTGTCCATCTAAACAAACAATTCAGTAAGGGGACTACTTTTTGAGAAAGGTCTATATGCGACTTTTCTTTCATTTCGTTCTTGTTTTCTGGGGTGATGTTTTACAAGAAGTCGACTTAGCACAGACGTACATGAAAACACCAGGTATTACTGGAGTTGGAGCCCTAGAATCATAAGATTGCTTAATCCACAGATATAATTACATATAAGTCAGTTCTTCGTCAGACGGACTAGAGACTGGACAGACAATCAGACGTTCAAGTATATCTTCTTCAATCTTTCGGAATGGTAGTATACTTGTAGAGAAGATAAAGTTATATTGTGTACGAAGTCAAGAGTTTATGTTGACCAAGTATTTCTTCTTCAATCTTACGGGACGGCTGAGTACTTTGATATTTTATTCAGGCATTTGCGAATACTGCTGCATTTGATTTCATTTCATGTACCTTTTTATCGCATAATAAACGTCATTCTAATCGTGGAACTTTGCCTCATTCATAGTGTGTTGTCTGTGAATGCAACTAAATTAAAACCTACTAAAAAAAAGAATATCAGCACTACACAAAACCATAACAATTATGTATAGGGTGCACCATTACACTTTTGCGAATATATTTATTTCAGTGACGTCACAGACTGTTAAGCTCTTGTAGTATAATGTGGACAGTATTATCGTCTGCAGTCAACAATGTTCCTCTGAAGTCAATAGCCCCCAAAAAAAAATCCTTTGGTACAGTGGTTTTCAAACTTGTACGCCTCGCGACCTATTTGACATAAGCTGTTGGTTTTGCTTTAGCTTTATTGGCAGTGCATATTGCATGTCTGACGTTTAAAAAAAATGGACATAGTTCTACATATTTAAAACAATAAATAATGGCAGTGTTGAACTATTTGGGGCCGAACCGTTAACATTCTGTGTGTGATATCCCCTTGTAGGGAGGAGATAAAATCTCTTAGATCCTATAAACCACTAATAGGTTTCTTATGGTGCTCTTTTTTTCATCCCCACCATAGTCGATGGTGCAATGGCTATGGAGGCACCACGAGAAATGTAGCGAAATCTTTAACCCTGACATGAAATATCCATTGGTTTGGTCCTACTGGGGAATCAAGCCGGGGACAGTCAGGTCGACAGTCGAGCTCTTATCTGCTACCGTCAACAGTAGAAATGTTCATTCACCCCTTATGACCAAAGACCACTGCCTTACCTGTACTGAACTCGATCCTACCACCACCACCACCCCTATTGCGTTTCAGCGTACAAGAAGTGGGAAAATATCGACAGTTTTTTTAGAGATTTTTTTTAAACACTCACTTAACCTGATGGGTGTTGTGACCATGTGATGAACTATCAATCAAATTGACCTAACGTGGTCATTCAGTGATCATTTGTAACATAAAAGGTCAATTGATTTTTTTGAACCGAAATTCCGATGGATATATTCCGGATTTGATACATCTTCCCTTTATTAGTACTGACATTGGAAAGTACAACTATGTTTAAGTTAAATTAGTTAAACAAAAGAGTACTTCAATATAAAGCGTACGCCAATTGCTGAGCTATTGAATGTGGTTCACTTTAAAAAACTGAAAAACATTTTATGCTTATTGAAAAAAAAAGACATTTTATACTTACTAATCTCCAAAAATAGACACAATAATGAAATATCACGTATGTACACGATTGAAGGTTACTTGTAAAGTGTGCTACTTTTGTGCCATCTGAAATGTCATTTCAATATTGATTAATTTTTCTTTTTAGAGCATTTTCGAAAAAAAAAATGCTCTATTGTCCCCGTTTTGTCTGTCCGTCCGTCATCACCCTAGATCTCAACAACCATAAGTCCTAGACCCATGATGTATATATCATTTTGTAGGTCTTGGCCTGCCAAGAAATGACTTTTTTCCATTTCGCGATCTGACCTCTCAGGGCCGTAAAATGGGCCTTAGTACCGTTTTTTTTACTATATAAGCTAAATTAATAAAGGAGCGCTATATCTCAGCAACTATAAGTCCTAGACCCATGATGTATATATTATTTTGTAGGTCTTGGCCTGCCATGTGTACATCAAAAGTTCATTTCGCGATAGGACCTCTGAGGGCCGGGCTTCAGGGCTCCTAAGGGGCTTATATATTATATATACACCTTGTACGTTCAATAGCCCGTTCATTTGGTGCGAAATACTGCAGCACGTAGTTTCACCAAGATTTATTAAGAAACTCATCAAATGAAATAGTAAGCTTGTGTTCTGAGTTTAATTGAAAGTATCAGAGCTATGCAACAATTGACGGAGTTTTCGGACGATTAAATGACTACAATTTAGAATGTTTTCAATTATGAGTCCTATTTCAGTAACCACAAACCACTTGTAGTTAGATTTAAGAGACAATAGTTTTTTTCAAATATAAAGAAACGTCTTTGTAATTTTTTTTTTACAAACATATGCATTACACAATTGAATTTATAAACATTTCCAAAATTTACAAATATTTACTGAAAGATAGCATACGTACTGATACATAATACGAAAATGCGCTAACACGTCCTGTGTCCAGAATGGAACAGGCTTAATTGCTTGATTTTTAGTATTGTTTATTTTTTTAGAGAGTACAATAATAATAGTAAACGTTTGAAATACTATACTGAATAATTTCAAAGAGGATCTTTAATGTTTATTTAAAATGATTCATAATGCTGTGGTACTTACAGATCAAATCTTTACAAATTTCACATAATACTGTGGTACTAACAGATCAAATCTTTACAAATTTCACATAATACTGTGGTACTTACAGATTAAGTCTTCACAAATTTCAAAGTCATTACTTCTTAGCTCATATTTCATTTTCTCCAAATAATGTTTGCACCGTCCATGATAGCAATCGGCCACAAATATTGTCGACATTGTCGGTATTCAACCAAACGTAGTCGGTAGTCAACCACACGTAGTCGGTAGTCAACCACACGTAGTCGGTAGTCAACCACACGTAGTCGGTAGTCAACCACACGTAGTCGGTAGTCAACCACACGTAGTCGGTAGTCAACCACACGTAGTCGGTATTCAACCACACGTAGTCGGTAGTCAACCACACGTTATCTATCAAACAAAAAAATCACAATGTAGAATTAATTTCGCATATGATGTAACGTTTTTATCTAATACTAGCTGCACCCTGCAAAACCTTCGCATTGAGTTATATTCCCTTAGGCTTGATCGGTCGGCTAGGTTAGTTTTGGTTTCGGGAATATCCGATTTTGTTATGATTGTATGTTAAACTGGAATACTGTTGTATTAATTCTTTACTTTCGATTTAACGCACAGCCCAAATCGCTATTGTTTTATTAGATAACTAGATGTCATTAGTATCGGGCATACGTATTCTTTTATCTCAACCACTATCTAATCTAAAAACCGTAATTACGAATCATCTCAATATATGTAATAACTATTTACTAGCTGTACCCTGCAAAACATTTGCATAGAGTTATATCCCCTTAGTCTTGATCGGCAGGCGAGGTTATTTTTTGGTTTCGGGCAGATCTGATTTTTTTTTTTGCTTGATTGTATTTTAAACTGGAATACTGTTGTATTAATTCTTTACTTTCGATCTAACGCAGCGCCCAAATCGCTTTTATTATATTATATATTACGCTAGTTGCAGTGGGCCAGCTTGGTCGTAATCGAATTCCGACTTTTTATTCAATTAGGAACCTACATCATAGGCAATTTAACTAGATTAAATATATATATATATATATATATATATATATATATATATATATATATATATATATATATATATATATATATATATATATAATTCTGTTAGTCGCCCAACCATGTGGGAGACCACGTAGCAAGACGGAAGTCTATATATAGATAGAATAGTTGCATTTGCGGAATTCCTGAATACGTCAAAGCCAGCAAGACGCATTCAGCATTCAACAACGTTCGACAACTCGCGCTATTTTCTGATTTCTTTGTGCTGCTGTTTTTGGGGAAAATCGCGATTAAGTAAATTTTATAACAAGATACTAAAAAATATCACAATGTTTAAAGATCAATTAAAAAAAAATGATAAAATATATTTTGTTTGAATGCTTATTTTAAAAAAAAAATAATTACACTAATTATTACTGATAGGGTTTAGAAAATACAGGTACAAAAATTGCAATCTAATTGCTTCAAGGTCATATCGCTGTTGAGATCAGAGCAAGTAATGGGTCACTTGTCAATTTCTGTTTATAGGATTGGATTATTTTTTCTTTCTTTCTTTTTCTTTTCTTTTTCAGCAGCTCTAAAATTACAGCAGACGTGTAAAAATTAGCGCATAATACTTAACGCATTTAATTGCGCGTTTAGGACAATTAATCAGCAACCCTTCATTTCTAAATCAATCCTGGCCACGAGCATAATTAACAACCGAGTGCGGCTCCATGTAGATCTTAATTCGGCTTTTAATTAATTTGTTGTTTCTTATGGTATTAATTCATTTGCTAAATTTTGTTAAATCGGTTTTGATGCGGCTGTAGGGTACTGGCTAAAACCCGCTAAAAACTTTTAGATGGTTTAGGACTAAGCATGTATGACTTGTTAATATTTTTTTTATCATAATCGAGCGGCCTGTATGTAAAGTCCCTGTAAGTATGAGATCAAATCTCTTAGATCCTATAAACCACTATTGAAACGGTTTTTGAAGTGCCCTTCAATCATCCACCATAACCGAGAGTGCATTGGCCTTGGAGGCACCACGGGTGATGAAGCGGGGACTTTAGCCGAGACCTAAAAGATCCATTGGTCCCTACCAGAGAACGAAGCAGGGTCAAAGGCCGAGCCCTTTACCAGACGATCTTCTGTTCCCATAAAGTCGTGATTAAAAATATGCTTTTAAGGTGGGGGAAAAGGTAAGCCATAAACACAGAAGGGAAAGTCTTTTTAGTCGGACCGTGTGCCAAGCATGGATACAATAATCGATGGATACAGTTCGTTAAACAAGACGTAACGCTGACATAACGCTGTGTAATTATTAGCAACTAGCTGAGCCCTGCAAAACCTTTGCATAGAGTTATGTGTCTTAGGTTTCATCAGTAGGCTAGGTTTATTTTCGGTTTCAGACAAATCCGATTTTTTCATGATTTTATTACAATTTAAAGATGCAATTTGTTGTAGAAAAAAAAATATTTATTGAAATAGAATTATTTCATATGTTGACATTTGAGTTTCAGGTTGGAAATCGCAGAAACTATTCACAACATAGCTTTCCGCTGCACCCCGACCCCTGGTCACAACCTAGCTTTCCGCTGCCCCCCACTACCCCACCCACCTGGGTAACAAATTATGCACTGTGCACCGGGTAACAAATTATGTACTGTTCACTGGATAACAAAATATGTACCGTACACAAGTTAACAAATTATGCACTGTGCACCGGGTAACAAATTATGTACTGTTCACTGGATAACAAAATATGTACCGTACACAAGTTAACAAATTATGCACTGTGCACCGGGTAACAAATTATGTACTGTTCACTGGATAACAAAATATGTACCGTACACAAGTTAACAAATTATGCACTGTGCACCGGGTAACAAATTATGTACTGTTCACTGGATAACAAAATATGTACTGTACACAAGTTAACAAATTATGCACTGTGCACCGGGTAACAAACTATGTACTGTTCACTGGATAACAAAATATGTACTGTACACAAGTTAACAAATTATGCACTGTGCACCGGGTAACAAATTATGTACTGTTCACTGGATAACAAAATATGTACTGTACACAAGTTAACAAATTATGCACTGTGCACCGGGTAACAAATTATGTACTGTTCACTGGATAACAAAATATGTACTGTACACAAGTTAACAAATTATGTACTGTGCACCGGGTAACTAATTATGCACTGTGCACCGGGTAACAAATTATGTACTGTTCACTGGATAACAAAATATGTACTGTACACAAGTTAACAAATTATGCACTGTGCACCGGGTAACAAACTATGTACTGTTCACTGGATAACAAAATATGTACTGTACACAAGTTAACAAATTATGCACTGTGCACCGGGTAACAAATTATGTACTGTTCACTGGATAACAAAATATGTACTGTACACAAGTTAACAAATTATGCACTGTGCACCGGGTAACAAATTATGTACTGTTCACTGGATAACAAAATATGTACTGTACACAAGTTAACAAATTATGTACTGTGCACCGGGTAACTAATTATGCACTGTGCACCGGGTAACAAATTATGTACTGTTCACTGGATAACAAAATATGTACTGTACACAATAAGTTAACAAATTATGTACTGTGCACCGGGTAACTAATTATGCACTGTGCACCGGGTAACAAATTATGTACTGTTCACTGGATAACAAAATATGTACTGTACACAAGTTAACAAATTATGTACTTGTGCACCGGGTAACTAATTATGCACTGTGCACCGGGTAACAAATTATGTACTGTTCACTGGATAACAAAATATGTACTGTACACAAGTTAACAAATTATGTACTGTGCACCGGGTAACTTAATTATGCACTGTGCACCGGGTAACAAATTATGTACTGTTCACTGGATAACAAAATATGTACTGTACACAAGTTAACAAATTATGTACTGTGCACTTGGCTAACTAATTATGCACTGTGCACCGGGTAACAAATTATGTACTGTTCACTGGATAACAAAATATGTACTGTACACAAGTTAACAAATTATGCACTGTGCACCGGGTAACAAATTATGTACTGTTCACTGGATAACAAAATATGTACTGTACACAAGTTAACAAATTATGTACTGTGCACCGGGTAACTAATTATGCACTGTGCACCGGGTAACAAATTATGTACTGTTCACTGGATAACAAAATATGTACTGTACACAAGTTAACAAATTATGCACTGTGCACCGGGTAACAAACTATGTACTGTTCACTGGATAACAAAATATGTACTGTACACAAGTTAACAAATTATGCACTGTGCACCGGGTAACAAATTATGTACTGTTCACTGGATAACAAAATATGTACTGTACACAAGTTAACAAATTATGCACTGTGCACCGGGTAACAAATTATGTACTGTTCACTGGATAACAAAATATGTACTGTACACAAGTTAACAAATTATGTACTGTGCACCGGGTAACTAATTATGCACTGTGCACCGGGTAACAAATTATGTACTGTTCACTCGATAACAAAATATGTACTGTACACAAGTTAACAAATTATGTACTGTGCACCGGGTAACTAATTATGCACTGTGCACCGGGTAACAAATTATGTACTGTTCACTGGATAACAAAATATGTACTGTACACAAGTTAACAAATTATGTACTGTGCACCGGGTAACTAATTATGCACTGTGCACCGGGTAACAAATTATGTACTGTTCACTGGATAACAAAATATGTACTGTACACAAGTTAACAAATTATGTACTGTGCACCGGGTAACTAATTATGCACTGTGCACCGGGTAACAAATTATGTACTGTTCACTGGATAACAAAATATGTACTGTACACAAGTTAACAAATTATGTACTGTGCACCGGGTAACTAATTATGCACTGTGCACCGGGTAACAAATTATGTACTGTTCACTGGATAACAAAATATGTACTGTACACAAGTTAACAAATTATGTACTGTGCACCGGGTAACTAATTATGCACTGTGCACCGGGTAACAAATTATGTACTGTTCACTGGATAACAAAATATGTACTGTACACAAGTTAACAAATTATGTACTGTGCACCGGGTAACTAATTATGCACTGTGCACCGGGTAACTAATTATGCACTGTGCACCGGGTAACAAATTATGTACTGTGCACCGGGTAACTAATTAATATTACTTTACAATTGATGTCTAACTACAATTATTTTCTTACCAAACATACCTCAGGTCAGTCATACAACACACAAAACGACTTGTGGTGCGACTCATTAACTGGCCTATATCCACTCCTTACCGTCGTTAAACCCGAAGTGACTGTTACGTTACACATTAACATCACTAACACACTACCCACTCCACTCTTAGCTTAAATACTATCCGTTAACTCCACTTACATATTACCTATTGTCTGCAGCAGACAATTGTGAGACAGGAAAAAAAATTCTAGGAAATGGATATTTAAACAAAGATGCACTTCAAAGAAAATATAATGAGGTCGTTAAACTGTTTATACTAACATCTCATAGTATAAAACTACGAGCCCCCCCCCCCCCATCAACTGCACGGACACTGTGCGTGTCGTGAGGCAAGGACGGGTGCGTATAGTTTGTCCTCTTTCCGCTGGTCGGTGCGTAATGAAAGATTTACTAAAGAGTGAAATTGCATGCGACGTTATTTACATTACGCCGATCACGTTCTGGACTCTCTTACAAGTAAAGACACAACTGCGTCCTGTGTATTTTCTACAAGTTTATAATTACACATTATATACAGAAATGTAAAGGCGAATTCCTTTTTTTTTATATCCACTCCGACTAACTCCCAAAATATAACTACACCTACACTGCAATTGTCTCTCCTACACTGGCATTCACTCCAACACCAACTCTCCCTACAACGCTGGCTTTCATTCCGAAACCAACTCTCCCTACAACGCTGGCTTTCACTCCGACACCAACTCTCCCTATAACGCTGGCTTTCACTCCAACACCAACTCTCCCTATAACACTGGCTTTCACTCCAACACCAACTCTCCCTACAACGCTGGCTTTCACTCCGACACCGACTCTCCCTACAACACCGGCTTTCACTCCAACACCAACTCTCCCTACAACGCTGGCTTTCACTCCGACACCAACTCTCCCTATAACGCTGGCTTTCACTCCGACACCGACTCTCCCTACAACGCTGGCTTTCACTCCGACACCAACTCTCCCTATAACACTGGCTTCCACTCCGACAACAACTCTCCCTATAACACTGGCTTCCACTCCGACACCGACTCTCCCTACAACACTGTCTTTCACTCCGACACCAACTCTCCCTATAACGCTGGCTTTCACTCCGACACCAACTCTCCCTATAACACTGGCTTTCACTCCGACACCAACTCTCCCTATAACACTGGCTTTCACTCCGACACCGACTCTCTCTACAACGCTGGCTTTCACTCCGACACCAACTCTCCCTATAACACTGGCTTTCACTCCGACACCAACTCTCCCTATAACACTGGCTTTCACTCCGACACCGACTCTCTCTACAACACTGTCTTTCACTCCGACACCAACTCTCCCTATAACACTGGCTTTCACTCCGACACCGACTCTCCCTATAACACTGGCTTTCACTCCGACACCGACTCTCTCTACAACGCTGGCTTTCACTCCGACACCAACTCTCCCTATAACACTGGCTTTCACTCCGACACCAACTCTCCCTATAACACTCGCTTTCACTCCGACACCGACTCTCTCTACAACGCTGGCTTTCACTCCAACACCAACTCTCCCTATAACACTGGCTTTCACTCCGACACCAACTCTCCCTATAACACTGGCTTTCACTCCGACACCGACTCTCTCTACAACACTGTCTTTCACTCCGACACCAACTCTCCCTACAACCCTGGCTTTCACTCCGACACCTACTCTCCCACAACGCTGGCTTTCACTCCAACACCAACTCTCCCTACAACGCTGGCTTTCACTCCGACACCAACTCTCCCTACAACGCTGGCTTTCACTCCAACACCAACTCTCCCTAAAACGCTGGCTTTCACTCCGAAACCAACTCTCCCTACAACGCTGGCTTTCACTCCGACACCAACTCTCCCTATAACGCTGACTTTCACTCCAACACCAACTCTCCCTATAACACTGGCTTTCACTCCAACACCAACTCTCCCTACAACGCTGGCTTTCACTCCGACACCAACTCTCCCTACAACGCTGGCTTTCACTCCGACACCAACTCTCCCTACAACCCTGGCTTTCACTCCGACACCAACTCTCCCTACAACCCTGGCTTTCACTCCGACACCAACTCTCCCTATAACCCTGGCTTTCACTCCGACACCAACTCTCCCTATAACGCTGGCTTTCACTCCGACACCAACTCTCCCTAAGACGCTGGCTTTCACTCCCCCACTGGCTCTCCATACAACACTGGCTTTCACTCCCCCACTGGCTCTGCCTCGAACACAAAGTCTCCCTCAAAGATCGCCAGTTTTCTGTCTGACTCATCACCGAAGCACGTTACAAACACCGCCATAAAAAGATAAGTACATTCCATAATGAAAATAACCATATTTATTCGCGAGTTTACGCGGGGGGGGGGTACATATTTTCGGTACATTTACAAACAAATCTGAGAACCCCTGACATACGACTTGGTCATTTTTGAGAAATGCGTTTAATAAGCGAGGCGATTGCAGATGTCGAAGCGGAATTCATTAAGCGAGACTCTTGGTTTTGACATGTCAGGAACCGCCGTAAAATAAATATGGATGCAGGGTTCGTGAGGTGGCTGCCAGTGACAGGGCCGAACTTCCCTCGGGGTGGTGGTGGGGGGGGGGGAGGGCCTTCACAAGGTGGAGGATTGGAGAAAACTGACCAGATATAGTTGATGACGATGAAGTAAAACTCACGGGGCGACCCAAAGCAGGCAACTTGTAGTTAGTGGGGGGGGGGGGGGGGGTAGACAATGGCTAAGTGGGCATAACCTGCATTAAAGGCAGATACCCACCAACAAAAGAATGTAAACAAACAGTCTGAGTTACCTGGCATAGAGAGGACGGATAGTCGAGCTGGCAATCGACCTTAGGGTCCCAACGTCGTTCTCCGGTGAGAACCAACGAATTTTTAGAACGTCGTTAAAGTTCCCTCCATGTTTCCCGTGGTGCCTCTCAGTTTTAGTGGGGGGCGAAAGCGGGGTATTAAAAATCCTAAAATTGTCGTGTGGAAATGCGCTCAACTGTAGACCTGAAAGTTCCTGGATTGATCTGAGGTACGACCAATGGATATTTCAGGTCATGGCATAAGTCCCCGCTAAATCTCCCGTAGTGCCTCCATGGACATTGCACTATCGGCTATGGTGGGGATGAAAGAAGGGCACCATAAAAAAGGTCCCATTAGTGGTTTATATGATCAAAGACATTTCATCTCATTTCTTTACAAAGACCCGTGAGAGGCAACACCATAGTGGTTGTACAAACGACTAACAACCCAGTCACTTTAAAGAAAAAACACCTTGTCATGACAGCATGATAAGTACTCGAAAACCGAAATGATTTTAATGGAAGCCGACCCTAGCATGATTACTGCCTTACTTCTTGAAGTATTCTACGCATCTACAGAGCAAGGTACCGGTTTTATCGAGTAGTAGTAGTGGCCTGCTACATAAGATAAGAAGAGTAGAATTAGAGTAGAGAGAGTATTAGAATGGAGTAAAGTAGAGTAGAATGGAGAAGAATTAGAGTAGAGTAGTAGAATGGAGTAGAGTGGAGTGGAGAAGAAATAGAGTAGAGTAGAGTGGAGTATAACTAATGTAGAGTAGAGTAGAGTAGGGTGGAGTAAAATTAAAGTATAGTAGTGAGTAGAATTAGAGCAGCGTAGAGTAGAGTAGTAGAATGAAGTAGAGTAGAGTGGAGTAGACTTAGATTAGAACAGATTAGTAGAAGGGAGTAGTGTAGAGTAGAGTGAAGTAGAATTAGAGTAGAGTAGATTAGCAGAATGAAGTAAAGTAGAGTGGAGTAGAATTAGATTAGAGTAGAGTAGAGTGGAATATAGTAAAGTAGAGTGGAGTAGAATTAGAGTAGAGTCGAGTAGAGTAGAGTAGAGTAGAGTAGAGCAGAGTAGAGTAGAGAAAGTAGTTCTTATATATCTTTGAAAAGCAGGAACTATGGCTGAAGGAAACATATTTTCACAGAACCCCCTCCAGTGCCTCACATAGCTCATGGTGCAACATTTACAGAAACAAATAAAAAAAATAACAAAAATATTCCTAGATCTTGAAACAGCAGCAGAGATTTAGCAGTCAATGAGTCGAAGTAACGTGTTGATGAAAATGGAGGAAACATAAATACAATGAATTACATAAAAATCTCAAAAAAGATCTCAGAAGAAGACTACTGATATGAAACAGTAAACAGGAGTAGTGCGGCCCTACATGGGCTGTAGAGAGGAGCAGCACAGCAGACAAGAGCCATACATGGGCTGTAGAGAGGAGCAGCACAGCAGACAAGAGCCATACATGGGCTGTAGACAGGAGCAGCACAGCAGACAAGAGCCATACATGGGCTGTAGACAGGAGCAGCACAGCAGACAAGAGCCATACATGGGCTGTAGACAGGAGCAGCACCGCAGACAAGAGCCATACATGGGCTGTAGACAGGAGCAGCACAGCAGACAAGAGCCATACATGGGCTGTAGACAGGAGCAGCACAGCAGACAAGAGCCATACATGGACTGTAGACAGGAGCAGCACAGCAGACAAGAGCCATACATGGGCTGTAGACAGGAGCAGCACAGCAGACAAGAGCCATACATGGGCTGTAGAGAGGAGCAGCACAGCAGACAAGAGCCATACATGGGCTGTAGAGAGGAGCAGCACAGCAGACAAGAGCCATACATGGGCTGTAGACAGGAGTAGCACAGCAGACAAGAGCCATACATGGGCTGTAGACAGGAGCAGCACAGCAGACAAGAGCCATACATGGGCTGTAGACAGCCCTGGTTGTTATAAAAGAAATATTTATTTTAATTTACATTTTGTTTTAAATAGATATAAATATTCCTAATACAATGATGGTTTATTCGGTCCCCAGTGACAGACAGCAACTTATCCGAAGTGTGTTTAACGGAAGTTACTTTAGCCAAAAACATTTCAGAAGCGTTTGACTGTTGTATACTGATTTAGTAGACGTTAAAAATAACAGTTCCGGTTTACGACGTCATTACAGCTAAAAACATGAAGATTTTAGGAAATGGAAAGCCTATTCACTATTGCTTTATACCTTCTTACATGTTCCTAATATGTCATTATATATAAATACAAAAGTACCGTGCATAAAATGGGGAAAAAACTGCACACTTGTCAATAGACCCGAGAAATATTAGACTCCAACACGGTACGGTAAATTGTAGTATTATTACAAGTAGTATAGTTGGCGGCATTGAGGTACGTCTTATAATAAACAGGCAGACAGTCAAAATATAGATAGATAGATAGATAGATAGATAGATAGATAGATAGATAGATAGATAGATAGATAGATAGATAGATAGATTAGATAGATGAGAACAGCGTGGTGAGAACTCTGTCCTTTTTGGTCGTGCTTAAAAGTTTTATCTTAGTTGTGTACATGCCAGTGCTTCTGTCTTACACAACATTTCCTTCATAAATTCACTATTTAACAATGTATCTTGCCTCTCTCTCTCTCTCTCTCTCTCTCTCTCTCTCTCTCTCTCTCTCTCTCTCTCTCTCTCTCTCTCTTCTCTCACACACACACACACACACACACACACACACTTCCTACTCGGACAAATAAAAAAAAATAAAACTATGTCGCCAGTTCCAGACAAATCTTCACTTCTGTCTGAATTTGTCACGGTCCGGCCCGGACACACCCTCGCCCAATATTTTGACAAACCTGCTCACCACTTTAAACGATCTCATCGCCGAACCTGCCTGTCATAACATTTTCTTACCGGCCTCATTCAGGCGTATCGTCTTCACACACGGGTGATGATTTATACAACCAGACCGTGGCACCAACAACATCCTCCGCCTTGTACCTTGTGACCCCCCCCCCCTCGCCTTGATCCTTGGATTTAGACAACTCCGTCTTCCGCTCCTGTTAGACCCTTTTATTTTTTGTGTGTGTTTGTGTGTGCGTCAGTGTGTGTGTGTTCTTTTCACGCGACTTCTTCTCCCCCCCCCTCCAGTTAATGAAGTCCGCTATGTTATTATGAATATCGTGGGTGAGCAGTTTTAAACTTTATGTTTATACTCATTATAAATGTTGATTCTTCTGGATGTAAAATTGTCGATTAATTGAGGAAGCATGGTGAGAAAACCAGAAGGTTGTTGAGGGTTAGAGAGTTTAAAGATTATTTGTGAGGTGGGGGGTTAAAGGTTATGAATTGTGACGTAGATGAATGTATAAGCGTGACGTTCAATGAGATCAAAGTCATCCGGTTGTACAGTTCGATAAACGCAACAATTAAAAAACAAGCAAGCTGTCAAGTAATAAGGTTAAAATGTGTAACAAAAAAGAATGATTGATACGGTACGAAATGTCACTAGACGAAGTACAAAACGTCACACATCTTTAAAAAAAAAACAACAACATACTGTTACGTCAAAATTCTCGTTAGATATGTTGCGTTATAATTTTATATATATATATAACGAATATGTGACGTGAACTTAAATAACTGCAAAATATGTTACTTTTACTTTTCTAACTAATGATAAAACAGAACTAAGTGCAGTACACAACATAACAAAATACTTTAATACAACTTTGCTTATTTAAAGATCTCCTAACTACTTCTACTATAACAAACTACTTAGATCAGCGGTCGGGGAACTTTTTTTAATCCTTACCCCAAAATATTTTTGTGTATGTTGATATTACCCAATAGCAAATTAAAAATATATACTTTTTACCAGGCTTGCGGAGCCGGAGATGGAGCAGAGGAGCAGGGAGCCGCTACTTTTTGCTGGAGCTGGAGCCGAAATCATCTGGCGGCTCCACGGCTCCCAAATGTTTTGTTTTTTTTTACAGCAGAATTTTTTTTTTTAGCTTTAAAATTCCAAATTTGTTTGATTGTTTGCCTCCTACAATTTGAAATGTTGTCATTTTTACGAACGCCACAACAGTAACAGCATTTTTAAATAATAGCGTGCACGCACATCACCACAAGAAATCTTTAATGGGGAATCGTTTTGCGTTCGTTTTAAATCGTGTTTACCCTCCGAATTTTTTTTAATGGCATGTTATTTTGTTATATATAAAGTTAAAACAGTTTTATTTCATAGAATAATTGTATCAATCATTTAAAATAAATTTTTACTACGACGACAAATAGAACGCGTCATTTCCTATTATTATTTGACCGCGAATTTGTAATAGACTAAAAACAAAATGGTCACTTTCTGTATTTAACAATTTTATTGTAAACAGAATATCTGAAATAGACTAGATAAATTTATAAGGCTGTGGCTATTCGGACCCGGGTCCCAATAAAATCCGATTGTTATTCGGACCCGTGGCAAATATGCACTTAGCTTAGCTATATTTAAACTTTATTAGACGGAACCCGAAAAAATAATAATACAGAGTCCGCTTAGTGGAACCCTAGACACTGAGTAACGATTAAATCATACAATTCAAACAATTATATAAAAAAAAACAATAGGTAATCTCGTATTATAGCATAATCAATTATTACGAGCGTATTATAAATAGATATGGATTAATATCAGTTTAGAATCATATTATTGATAATAATACACACATTCAAGACATTTTGGACGTCAATATCAACGATAATATTGTTATTACGAGCGAAATGTGAAGTTTTATGGACTTTTATCCGCCATTTTTTTTCGTTTCGATTCTTTATGGTTTAGTTTTTATAACAAAATGACCTAATTCTGGCTAAGGTGCTGCCAATTGAGTTTTTTTAAACAAAGATTGAGAGTTGTAATAGAAAATTTACCATTTATTGTTTGTTTATTTTTCAAAAAAAGCAAAACAAAGGGCCTTGAAAAAAAGGCACCAGGCAGATAAATGACCTTTAGATAGTTGGGACCCTTCATTTTCAAATTAAGGATATTGTTCTGGGTTCCAAAAATTACTCAATGGAAAATATTAGCCTACTATTAATAAAACATTAATAAACCCAATACCTCAGTAGGGCATCATAAGCATTATGTAATATCATGGACATATAGTGGGATAAATGTACTTAAGACCATTAGGGCCTTTGAATTTTTGCCATTGACGTTAAGCTCTGATATAGGGCCCCAAAAACAACCATATTTTTAATACAGGTTATATAGGAAAAAACGGTGCCTACAGAAAACCAACGCCCTGACTCAATAGGGCATCATACACATTATGTTGACCCCAAATAGGTTAGAAGGATGGATATACATTATTTCTTTGGGGCCTTTGAATTTTCTTCCTTGCTGTAAATGTCTGATACAGGGCCCCAAAAACAACCATATTTTTAATATAGGTTATATAGGAAAAAACGGTGCCTACAGAAAACCAACGCCCTGACTCAATAGGGCATCATACACATTATGTTGACCCCAAATAGGTTAGAAGGATGGATATACTTTATTTCTTTGGGGCCTTTGAATTTTCTTCACTGCTGTAAATGTCTGATACAGGGCCCCGAAAACAACCATATTTTTAATATAGGTTATTTTGGAAAAAACGATGCCTACAGAAAACCAACGCCCTGACACAATAGGGCATCATACACATTATGTAACCCCCCTGGAGAGCTAGAAGGATAAATGTACTTTAGGCCTATAGGGCTTTTGAATTTTCTTCATTGCTGTAAATGTCTGATATAGGGCCCCAAAAACAACCATATTTTTAATATAGGTTATATAGGAAAAAACGGTGCCTAAAGAAAACCAACGCCCTGACAGCTCTCCAGGGGGGTTACATAATGTGTATGATGCCCTATTGAGTCAGGGCGTTGGTTTTCTTTAGGCACCGTTTTTTTCCTTTATAACGTATATTTAAAATGTGGTTGTTTTTGGGGCCCTATATCAGACATTTACAGCAATGAAGAAAATTCAAAAGCCCCAGAGGCTTAAAGTACATCCATCCTTCTAACCTTTTAGGGTCAACATAATGTGTATGATGCCCTATTGAGTCAGGGCATTGTTTTTCTTTAGGCAACGTTTTTTCCTATATTACCTATATTAAAAATATGGTTAAGTTTTGGGCCCCATATCAGAGACTTACGGCTATTACCAAAATTCAAAGACCCCTAAGGCTTTAAGTACATCCATCCCTCTAACTATTTGGTTGGTTACATAATGCTTATGATCCCCTACTGAGTGGGTGCATTGGTTTTCTGTAGATACTGTTTTTCTTATATATCATATATTTAAAATCCGATAATTTTTGGGGCCCAATATCAGAGCTGAAAATATTCAAAGGGCATAGGGGCATTAAGAACCCCTATCCCTCTATATGTCCCGTGGATAACTTTATATGTATGATGCCTTCCTGAATCAGGGCATTGGTTTTCTTAGCACATTTTAAAATGCATCTATATTAATAATATAGACCCAAGTAATTTAAGTTAGCTCATTACTCTACTAGTTAAATTGTTTAGATATTATTTATGATGACCTTTTAAGACAAATTATTGGTTTCTCATTAAACACGCTTTTTTCCTATTTTACATTTGTAAATATTAGTTACTTATTGTCTAAAAAAAGGAATTTTTAAGTAGGCAACAGTAAACAATTTAGGTCGGGAAAAAATATGGTGGTTTTTTTAAATATAGTATATAGAGAGGCTTTCTTTTGTAAATAAATGCAACTTATTACTAATATTTATGCTTTTTTTCTTTTTAAATGTGTTTATTATAATCAATAGTATAAATTAGTTCTGTCATATATCAATTTTTGTTATTTATAATTTCGTAATAATTGATTATGCTATAATACGAGATTACCAAAACAATAATAAAGTTTATGTATTGCTAAGCTAAGTGCATATTTGCCACGGGTCCGAATAACAATCAGACTTTATTGGGACGGGGTCCGAATAAAAATCGGATTTTATTGGTACCCGGGTCCGAATAGTCATTTCGAATCTTTAAAATATTTTAAATAATGTATCATAGTACTATTGGCTAATTTGATCATTAAAATAACTTTTTATTACTTATGAAAATGGCGACTAGTGAAACCTCGGTCGAAAATAATGATATGATTCTGGATGCACTGAAATGGTTTGTTTTTAGTAAAACCGACACGCGTATATTTTCCAAGTTCCTGACTATGGGGGGGGGGGGGGGGTGAACGCGGCAAAATTTGCATAACTTTTTATCAGCGGCATGTTTGCGTGTCGCAACTACAAAAATTTTTGTCTCGTGTGATACTATCTTAATAGGGAGCCGGAGCCGTGCCGGAGCCGGAGCGAGCCGTCAAATTTGTGGGAGCCGGAGCCGCAAAAAAATTTGGCGGCTTCGCAAGCCTGCTTTTTACTCACAAAAGTTTTATTTTTACCCCTAAAAATTTCATTTTTACCCCATTTGGGGTGATTTACCCCGGTTCCCCGACCGCTGACTTTGATCGTCACAGTATATTATGCGGACCGTTTGCATGTACACGTTACGATCCTATGTCGATGTTGATTCTCTTTGTTTGGAGTTTTTGCTATATTTTTAAAAATTTTATTCCGACTATTTGATTTGAATCTAGTTATATTAAATAGATTTTATTGCTCCAGAATATTAGAGATGTTTGATCTACAAACAGATTATGACCTGAAAGGGAAGTTCAAGCAGTTCTTTTGTTGAAATAATTATGAATAGTAACGTCTTATCAGCTGATTAAGTTTGTATTTTAAAATGTAATGTGCATGTGTAATAGAGTGTGAATGTGAAATAAAATGACAAATTGTCTTGACTTCATATTTTCCTACGTTGTGAATTGTCATTAAGTAGACTAAAATATATATGCGGCCCGTCGATAAAAATCAAGTTTTCAATGTGGCCCACCCCTGACCTATTCTAAACGTTACACATACAAACTACAAAAATTACACATAGTATACTGTGAAATAGCGAGAGTTGGGGACAAGGGGGGGGGGGTTGCTTTGTGCTTTAACATCTGATAATACTTCCATGTCTATATGTACATGTTAAGCTTTAAAAACTTAACACACATAATATGTTTATACACAAACCTATAAGCAAACGCACTTAAGCACACACTCACACATCAAGTAATCAGTCCACATCCTAGTGCAGGTCTGTACAAACTACCGCTCGCGGGTCAAGTATGTGTCAAGTACATGTTGATCCGGTCTGCGCAAACAGTTTTACAGGCAAGGGGACTTAACTACTGTCATTTCATTACGACTCATGTAACGCTCCATCCATCTGCTCTTGGTCCGGCCCTTCTATCAAAATTGAGAACCCGCTGTACCCGTGGGTTCAAAACTTCGCCCACCCTTTGAGTTGTTCATTAAAAAAAACAAACTCTGCTCAATGGAAATGTATTACATTTTTTTTTACTCTAAAGTTATATTTTTTTTTATGAAATCTTTCGTTATGTCAAAACTTCCCACCTTCTCTCTATCTTTCCTCTGTGTGTGCGTGTGTACATACGTGGGTGGGTGTCTCCCCCACACCCCCTCCCCACCCTGTCCGACGTTAGATTTAACTACATCCCATCCAATATGATGTCGTCACTTCCTGTCAACACAGTAACCATAACTCTTAGTTAATGTTGAAAGACGAGCAGACGAGTCAAGGAAAAAATAAATCCATGGCAGACTCAACAACGACAACACCAACAAAAAATAATGTCGAAAAAGAAATTATTAAAAAAAAAGTTTGCCACATTGGCCTGGGTGTGGATGTGCCACATTGGCCCGGGTGTGGATGTGCCACATTGGCCCGGGTGTGGATGTGCCACATTGGCCTGGGTGTGGATGTGCCACATTGGCCCGGGTGTGGATGTGCCACATTGGCCTGGGTGTGGAAGTGCCACATAGGCCCGGGTGTGGAGTGGATGTAAATAACCAGCATTAGAATCAGCCTCTGTATTACTGAATTACTATACTACCGTACCTGATAGCTATCATGATAAATGTATTAATACATTAACCTTTGTCTTCAGCCATTAAAGGTAATGTTTGCCTACTGGGCCGGAGTTTGACTGATTTACCACAATCGGCCCCCCACCCTCACACCCTCACATAATGGGGCCCCGCGTTAGATGCAGAAATGTACACTTTGCACGAACGATTGCAATATTAAACGTAACAGTACATCAAAAACTTGCAAGGAATAGTGGACAATTTATAAGTTCCCTTAACCCTAGCGGGCCATCGGGGCTGATGAAGTGTAGAATTCATCTGTTTCTATAACCTCGGCATATTGTGTGGTCAGCACAAAGCCCAGCCGCCTTTACTTCCCCAACTTAAAGTCAGGTACCCATTTAAAGCTGGGTGGACTTGTGGGACGACTTTGAAACACATTTTCACCTGGAAAAATTCCCATGGTTCTCACCGAGGATCGAACCTAGGACTCTTAGGTCGATAGTCGAGTATCTACACCACTCGGTCACCCGTCCCACAGTGGACAATTTGTTGACCTTTTTTTTTAGAACTATTTCACCCTCCTTCGTCACCACTTGTTTTTCTTTTCTTCACGAGAGGGGAGATCACTGAACATGGCCGACTTGATAAGATGAAGACAACAACAGAAGTAACCTCCCCTGATTTAATTAAAAGGGAAATTTAAATGTAAATAAAACTAAGTACCGTATATTTAAAAATAAAAAAATAAAATAACAATTTTTTTTTAAAAGAATGTGTAATAATAGTTTTCCTTGAGATAGTATAAACATAGTTTATTTTAAAATCATGAAATATGGTATTTGTTTTTATGAAGGATCTTTAAAAGTATTTAAAATAAGTAATACATTTTTAATAACAAAAAAAATTAATATATATTTTTTTAGCGCTAAATAGGTATGGGAGGAGAGTACTGTATTGCCATTGTAGGAAGATAACTCTTCCTAGTTCATTGCCTGATGAATTGTATCATTAAATACCTCATAACTAGTGGACAGCAACTCAAAATAGATTTGTATGATATTTGTGTTCTCTCCTGGTCTGTGAGACATACCATGGTCTGCGGGGTAAAAAAAGATCATTGGGGTTCTCCTAGCCAGGAAACAAAAAAATAACCTTGTGCGACGGTGGTGGTACCGTAGTCAATGAGGACAATCCGAAACTGTAGTATTCACAGTTGGCGGTGGTGGGGATGGATATGGTCGGCACACAACACCCCTTCCACTCTGTCCCACTCAAGAACACCCTCGCATCCTGCCATTTCGTGCCCAGCCCCTTGCGGTTCTATTTCCAAACATATGTACGTTATGTTCAATTTACCGTTTGTTTATTTTTCAGCATATCATCCTTTCCGTTAACACTTTTTTTAACAGGTATCGCCAAAGCATTGAATGAATTCTAAATTGTCTACACATTCAACAATCCCTAATGTACTTTTGTCTAGGGCTCCAAATAACGTAAGAACGGCTCTGTGTAGAACTTGGTGAACATTCAGTTCATGGAGCAGGAGGAACTCTCCTCTGATAAAGTTATCGTAGATGTGACCTCAACGTATCACGTGCCTCTACACCTCCACAAACCCCTCCTCCATCCCCCACCCCTCAATGAAATCAACCAATCAAAGACATTCCCGCCTCTTCGATCTCGCTTTATTTTTTTTTCCCACTATTGAAATTGCGTAAATCAAATATTCGATTATGGTTTAAAAATATGTAATAAGGCGGGGAATCTGTAATCGATTCCTTATAAAAGCCCCCCCTCCACCCCCCTTTACCCTGCTGCTCTCTAATGAAACAATGATTTCTAACATAGAGTTGATAGTTGATTTGGACTGTAGCATTTTGATTTAACTGTTTTTAAGAGGCCAATCGGTTACTGCAGCTGTTCTATAATTATTGTACTTAACAGGTAGGTATCGATATGTATTTGAAGTTCATCTCATGACATGATTCTTAATACAACAAAAAAAAAAAAGTTACCCGCAGGGTCCAGAGTTGCCAACTGCTTGAATTTTCCGCCAAGGTTTTGGGTTGTTGTTTTTTCTAGGGCCATCGTCTGCTCTTGGAGTCTATTTTTGGAAATGGTAGAAAATGTAAGAGTAATTTTGTATTTTTGTTGCCTCCTGATTATTTATGTTTGTTTTGTTAAATCTGGTTGTTTTATGTGTAATTTTAGTTTATAATAAAAAAATTTTTACTGGTAGCATTGACTTAGTCTTTTTTTATACAGTTATTTCAAATGTCGATGAATATTAATTAACATAGAGATAGATAAAACTATGGGTAATACGAATACAAAGATCACAGAAATTACAAAGTAAGTCTCACACACTACCGCAATGTTCCACTGGTGTGTGTGTGGGGGGGGGGGGTCTATTTGTTCGAACTCATTTCTCATGATATCAACTTCACCCAGTGGCGTACCTAGAGGGGGCGGTGGGTGCGGTCCGCACCGGGCGGCACTTTTTATTACTGTTTAGGGGGGGGCGGCAAAAATGTATAGATTAAATTGAAATACCTAAATGGGAAGGCGGCAAAATCGTCTTCCGCCCTGGGCGGCCGATACCTACGCTACGCCGCTGCCTTCACCTTGATACCATTCATCCTAGCTAGA
This sequence comes from Bulinus truncatus, assembly GCA_021962125.1. Lineage (NCBI taxonomy): Eukaryota > Metazoa > Mollusca > Gastropoda > Planorbidae > Bulinus > Bulinus truncatus. The sequence continues at coordinate 3,585,223 of JAGDYQ010000031.1, read as the reverse complement.
AAGTTTATTACAGCATTTTCTAAAAAAAATGCTATATTGTCCCCGTTTTGTCTGTCCGTGTACACCCTAGATCTCAACAACCATAAGTCCTAGACCCATGATGTATATATCATTTTGTAGGTCTTGGCCTGTCAAGAAATGACTTTTTTCCATTTCGCGATCTGACCTCTTAGAGCCGTAAAAGGGGCCTTAGTACCGTTTTTTACTATATAAGCTATATTAATAAAGGAGCGCTATATCTCAGCAACTATAAGTCCTAGACCCATGATGTATATATCATTTTGTAGGACTTGGCCTGCCATGTGTACATCAAAAGTTTATTTCGCGATAGGACCTCTGAGGGCCGGGATTCAGAGCTCCTAAGGGGCTTATATATTATATATACACCTTGTACGTTCAATAGCCCGTTCATTTGGTGCGAAATACTGCAGCACGTAGTTTCACCAAGATTTATTAAGAAACTTATCAAATGAAATAGTAAGCTTGTGTTCTGAGTTTAATTGAAAGTATCAGAGCTATGCAACAATTGACGGAGTTTTCGGACGATTATTTATAATTTTTTTTTACAGATATATGCATTACACAATTGAATTTATAAACATTTCCAAAATTTACAAATATTTACTGAAAGCTAACAAACGTACTGATACATAACACGAAAATGCGCTAACACGTCCTGTGTCTAGAATGGAACAGGCTTAATTGCTTGTTTTTTTTTATTTCAAAACTTTGATTTGACATGTCTAATATGACTGTAATGTTGTTTGTATGTCCGTTCATATGTTTATTAAACTTTATTTTTTACAAAATGTTGATAGAAATGACATAATGTCAAGCATGTCATAAATTTATATCGGAATTAAGACTAAATGTACCAGAGTTGCGGTCAACATTAGTTCAGTTAGTTCATGTCAAGTATTTATTAACTGGTAACTTTGGTCCAACTAGAAACTGCATACAAGTTCACACCGACCTGCTCAATCCACGTGCGCATTTGACCTCATTAACGAGTCAGTCTCCACCAACGCCAGGAGTTATTTCAGTGCCCGTATGTCAAAAGGTGAAGTGGTTGGCGGGTTATGAGATTTAAATGACCCCCCCCCCCCGGGGGTAGGGCCGTACAGTGAGTGATGGTTCGGTGCTTCACGCTGGATCTCACGTTATCCTTCGACATCTGTTGGAAGGGACTGAGATACTCAAATGGTTTAAGAATCTTTATGCGTGTTTGTGTGTGTGAGCGAATGTGAAAGTCATAGTACAGCTAATGAGCTCACGATATAATGAGACGTAGCGCTCAGTTGATCAAAATGAAATAATAAATAATATAAAAAAATGTAGATCATAGAGAACGACCCCCCTCCCCAAACCAACACACACATACACACACACACACACACACACACACACACACATATCTACAGCCAAGAATGTCGTCTGCCCAAAGTAATTATGTTTATATTTTACTAGTTATCAATTGTATTGTTACATTAGCATACCCCACTCAATTCTATTGTTACAATAACATACCTCACTCAATTGTATTGTTACATTAACATACCCCACTCAATTATATTGTTACAATAACATACCCCACTCAATTGTATTGTTACAATAACATACCCCACTCAATTCTATTTTTACATTAACACACTCCAATCAATTATATTTTTACATTAACATACCTCACTTAATTCTATTGTTACAATAACATACCTCACTTAATTCTATTGTTACAATAACATACCTCACTCAATTCTATTGTTACAATAACATACCTCACTCAATTCTATTGTTACAATAACATACCCCACTCAATTGTATTGTTACAATAACATACCCCACTCAATTGTATTGTTGCAATACGTTACATTGAAAATTAAATAGTGGTGGGAGGGGGGGGGGAGGGTGCTGGAAAAAGGGGGGGGTCGGTTTAGAAATATTATTAGGGGGGCCCAATATTAGCAAGCGGCGCCCTTTACAGAGTTTCAGCCTGTCGCCCTAAAACGCCCAAACATAGAGCCCGTAAATAAACTTTGCCTAGAGACCCAATTAAAAAAAAAAAGAAAAATACGGGCCTGCCTTCATAATGGTACATGCAAACACGTGGAGGTTATCTGGTCTCTGGTACTAATGCACGTCAGAGGATGATCACCTGCCAACAAGTCCTTGCTACGGATTGATTTAGTTCAGTATTTTCTATTTTTATATAGGTCAGTATTAATTGTACTCTTCTTGGCAGAGAACTACAATATGATCATTTGATAAAAGCAGTAAAAAAATAAAAGTCGGTATCAATATGTCGGACTATTCCACATACCATAGGGAGTGAATGTCTGTACGTAACTTACAACTTACGCCATCTGGACTTTGAATGTATTTTAATTAAAACCCAGTAATGATGGTTTGGTCATCAGTATGTACTCACATTGAATTTCTGGTTCATGTGATTAGAATGTATTAACATTTGAACTCGCTTGTTCTACAAAGTAATTTTTTTTTTTAAACACGCTTAAGGATAACAAACAGAAAAAAAATGAGAAAAGGGAGGCTATACGACGTGTACTTTTAGTCCGGTTCTTCTTAATTGTATTACCTCCCTTTATCTGTGTCTATTTTCGGTAAACAGCGTGAAGTTTGATAGTTTGTTTTTCATTTGTCCTATAGCCAGGTTAAACAATGATTGTACCGGATTGATTACATAATGCTTACATCTAGACTTGTTTACTGCTCAATGGTGACGTAATGTCTGTTTCAGGGTCGAGTATACAACTTCTCTCCAGAGTTTCTCTATGGGCGACAGGAGAATAGAAACTAAATAGACTGGACGTTCTCTATGGGCTGCAGGACGGAAACAGAATAGATTTGAGAAAAAAAAAACGTTTAAAAACGAATAAGACAAAATGGGAAAATCCAAAACCTCTGTGTGTGTGTGTGTGTATGTCTGTGTGTGTGTGTGTGTGTGTGTTTGTTTGTCCGTGTGTGGTCTATGTTTGTCTGTTTGTGTTTTGAAAAAAAGTTTTCTTGTTTATATTTCTTTCATTGTTTACCTTCTCTTTCTCCTATTTGTTTTTTTTTTTCAAACCGGAAGGTCAAGGCCACTAAAATGTAATCAAACAAGAAAAAAAAAAAAACCGCCCTAAGATGTGCGCCCTTTAATGACCGTGGGGGGGCTGGGCTGGATGGCTGTTTCAAAATATTTGTATTCAACATATTTTGTTTTGTTTGTTCTGCTGCCAGTCAGTCTTTCGTTTGAATCTAGTCAGTGTGGGTGTATTACGTTTTAAATAAAAACTGGTATGTGTTAGTATAGACAGTAGATGACGGTTCGGTTAACATCATGATCTAACATTATCCGGCCATCGTTCATTTCTCCTTTGCAGTAAGCATGTGTGTGTGTGTGTGTATGGGAGTGTATGTGGGGGGAGTGGGGAATATGGAAGTGTTTGTGTGTGTGGGAGTGTGGGAGTGTGGGGGAGTGTGAAAGTGTGTGAGGGGAGTGTTTGAGTGTGTGTGAGGGGTTGTGTGGGAGCGTGTGTGTGTGAGTTTGTGTGTGTACGAGTGTGTGTGCGTGTGTCTTCGTGTGCCTGTTTTCATGCATGTGTATCAGTTCCGGATCCGGTTATATCCGGCTTGCCCATCTGACACATCAGTCTATCTACACAGGATGATTACGCTCCTGGGTAGAGACGCATGTCTGATGATCATACACGAAGTAAATTCGCCTCCCTCCCCATGTGGCCTCATATATGACATACATTTGTACTGGATGGGGCCCCCCCTAGTTTCTATATCCATAACGACTAGGGAGCGACCGATAATCGGATCGGTATCGGACCGATATTGGCACCATCCGTTAATATCGGATCGACCGATTTTTGTAGGAAGCGGCCGATAGTCGAACCGATATTGGCACTATCGGTTAACTATCGAACCGGCCGTTTTTTGGCTGCCGACACATTTTTTTTCACAACAGAGTTGCAGAAAAAAAAAATCCGTACATAACCCAATTCTATAACTAGATCAGACAAGATTTAAAAAAAAAAGGAAAAAAAAAACCCGTACACAGAAATTGTCACGTCCACAAAAATTTCATCAGCGATATGACCTTGAAACAATAGGATTGGCATTTTTTAATTCTAATGTATGACCTTGAATGATACAATTAGTGAACATCTGTGTGTATTTTTTTTTTTTGGGATGAGAAGTTGGGGGGGGGGGAGGAAATCAAGACTTACGTGTGGGCGAAGTGTTACGAAATAAGACAGGGAAGGGGTGAGCATGGGTTGACATACGTCATTAGCTGTAGCACGAGAAAAACACGTGTTTGACATTGTTGTTGATTAAAAAAATATCGGCATCGGTATCGGTAAAAATGCTGGGGGAAAATATCGGTGTCGCACTATCGGTAAAAAGGCATATCGGTCGATCCCTAATAACGACTGTCTAATGTAATCAATAACACATAACGACTGTCTAATGTAATCAATAACACATAACGACGGAATCCGATAGTCAGTCGATCAAACATTTTAAATATCAATATTAGAAAAGCTGTTGTTGATGATGTGTAAAGCTGTTGTTGATGATGTGTAGAGCTGTTGTTGATGATGTGTAGAGCTGTTGTTGATAATGTGTAAAGCTGTTGTTGATGATGTGCAAAGCTGTTGTTGATGATGTGTAAAGCTGTTGTTGATGCTGTGTAAAGCTGTTGTTGATGCTGTGTAAAGCTGTTGTTGATGCTGTGTAAAGCTGTTGTTGATGATGTGTAAAGGTTTATCTGACTTAAAGGAATCTCTGTCATTCTAACTCGCTGACCTCAAACGAGAAAACGGCCATAAATCTGAATATCTCTTTGTATCTTTAACAAACCATGGGTATGGTCTATGAAATGTGCCAGGACAACAGACCTTCCTCAGGGAATACGTTTGGTCAATGTGTTCAATAAATTAGATTGTTTTGTTTTTGGTAACAAGCCAATGGCCTTCACTAACATAAATCTTGACCTGTATCTGGCAGTCGAATTGTGCCATCTTGGGCCCATGTATAACAATGTGGTATCTGGACATATCTGGATTCTGGGCCGTGCATAGGTAGTTGATGGCCAGATGGAGAAAACACTAGTCGCAGATAGCTGCAGTCTAAGGTATAACATATTTGTGTATAAGATTGTCCATTTGCTAGATTACTGTTCGCATATACCCGGTGTATCTGAACGAAGTACTGCTAGCAAGAATCCTGCCAGTATTGAACTGAATAGCTAGCTAAGTGCTTAGCACCACAACAAAATGTACCCACGTGACATGACTATTACAATCTCTCTCCTCCAATACTTTATTTTTCAAACACTTCCTCAATATATTCCCCCCCCCCCCCCACACACACACCCATACGACACTTTATTTAATTTCTTCCAAAGGAGAACCAAATATGTCCCCACTGTCTGCCCCCCTCCCTTCAACATTCAATGTGAATCAAATAAAAGAAGAATGCCCCCCTTGCCCCTTCCCCCACCTCTTTCTAAAAGTTCTAACGAGGACGCCACGCATGGGTTGGTACCGTGGGTCTAATCACACGCCTCGCCTGGCCTCAAATCGTCAAATTCTACCTTGGTGGGTGGGGCTTACTGGGGTTGACGGGCGCGTGACGTGTCGGTAGGGGCACCGCCTACCTCGTCCAACAAAAAAAAATAAAAATAAAAAAAAATAATAAACCTAAATAACAAAAGAAAATTTCACCAACCTTTCCACAACCTAGACCCCCCCCCCTCCCCTCTATCTTGCCCCCTCCATCACCCTCTCAGGTGTAGCCGGGGGTTGGGGGGTGGAGGGGCGGACTCTCCGGTTCGAGGGAGTGAGCGGCGAGCCCGTGACGTATGCTCGCTTGTTCTTTTCACGACTCGCTATTGCACCCCGGTTCCCACAACCTACCACCCCCCTTCTCTCTCTCTCTCTACTCCCCCACCCTCACTTCTCTCTCTCCTCCTCCCCTACCACCCCTCACTTCTCTCTCTCTCTCTCTCCCACTACATTCCTGGGTCCATCCGTTATGGCATCACTAAGAAAACAGTTTTCATAAGTTGGACGCCCGTGGTCGGGGACTGTACGGTGTCAGGGAGTGTGCCCGTGCGTTGGATACGTTCTCTGTGAAGTTCCAAGACATTATGTCTATTCGACAACTAGCCACCATTGACTTGTCATTATTTGTCTAGTGTCGCACTGTACCGCAGTACTGGGGAACAAGGAATCATACATGAAATAATTTATGTCATGGAATTATTTTGAATTTCGAATGTTTGTTTTTTTTTAATTGTGTTTGGATTTGATTTTTAATAGTTCGGTGTTTGATAGAAATTGATTTTTAATAGTTCGGTGTTTGATAGAAATTGATTTTTAATTGTTCGGTGTTTGATAGAAATTGATTTTAATTGTTCGGTGTTTGATAGAAATTAAAAAAAAAACAACTTATAGTATTAAAAACTGACATGTTCTTCTCGGTGACTATATTTGTGGCAAAGTTTGTCTTTGTCGAATTGTATTAGTAACGGGTTCTTTATTTGCCGAATAGTATTAATAACGGGTTATTTATTCTCACACACACAAAATTGGACGTAAAGTGCTTTATTCAAATCTACATCGTTGAGTGAATTCTTTAGGATGTGTTGAATTTATAACGGATGATTGTATAGTGGACTCTGAACGGTCAGTTGTGAGGAACTGATTGATCTAATTTATTATTTTTCTAAAAAGTTCTGAATTTTTTTATTCTTTTACACTTATTGGATTATTTTTGGGAGATTAACTGACGGGACTAACATGACAGCACGGATATTTATCTTATTGGCATCAGGTGAGTAGCGAGGCAGCTTGAAACCTTCTATCAGTTCATGTCACCTTCTGTCAGTCTACGTCATCTACTGTTAGTTCATGTCACCTACTGTCAGTTCATGTCACCTTCTGTCAGTTCATGTCACCCTCTGTCAGTCTACGTCATCTACTGTTAGTTCATGTCACCTTCTGTCAGTTCATGTCACCTTCTGTCAGTCTACGGCATCTACTGTTAGTTCCTGTCACCTTCTGTCAGTCTACGTCAACTACTGTTAGTTCATGTCACCTTCTGTCAGTTCATGTCACCTTCTATCAGTTCATGTCACCTTCTGTCAGTTCATGTCAACTACTGTTAGTTCATGTCACCTTCTGTCAGTTCATGTCACCTTCTGTCAGTTCATGTCATCTACTGTCAGTTCATGTCACCTTCTGTCAGTTCATGTCACCTTCTGTCAGTTCATGTCACCTTCTGTCAGTCTACGTCATCTACTGTTAGTTCATGTCACCTACTGTCATCGCGTGTCATTTTTGGCCTTAGCTATCTACTTTTTTTTTAATTTAGCGTCTGTCTACATTTACACAGGTACCGTTAGGGGTACCGGTCGAGGCTAACAGTGTTCGTAAAGGCGAAAAGAGGGGTGGGCTAGAATTGAGAAAGAACGCATTCTAGTCTGTCATGACAAGGGAAATAAACAGCTGACATCAACCGAGCGTGTCATTTGACATCTTCTTTAAGTGTACATCAGTTTCAGTATAAACATTCGATATTTCTAAACACTTTTATTTGCATGGCTAATTCTTAATTATTTTTTTTTAAATATACAATAACAATTGCACCATACAAACCAATGGATGTTACACTTGATTACCCGTACAGGTTTTAGACGCCAGCCAAGTAAATCTAGTTACCTAGTACAGTTATATATATACATTTATATATACATACATGTATGTATATATATATATATATATATATATATATATATATATATAGCTACATAGTACACACACAAACACACACACACAGTAAAACAACTTTAGGAATGTTACTTTTTAAAGTAAAAAAAGGTCATTTATAGTTTTAATTTCCATATGAATGGATATATTCGACATATATATATATATATATATATATATATATATATATATATATATATATATATATATATATATATATATATTAACCAAATCTTCAATGTTTCAACGCGTGACTCAAGTATGTCCATCTATTTCTACGCGTAACTCTAATATTTCCATCTATGTCAACGCGTGACTCTAATATTTCCATCTACGTCAACGCGTGACTCTAGTATTTCCATCTGTTTCAACGCGTGACTCTAGTATTTCCATCTATGTCAACGCGTGACTCTAGTATTTCCATCTGTTTCAACGCGTGACTCTAGTATTTCCATCTATGTCAACGCGTGACTCTAGTATTTCCATCTATGTCAACGCGTGACTCTAGTATTTCCATCTGTTTCAACGCGTGACTCTAGTATTTCCATCTGTTTCAACGCGTGACTCTAGTATTTCCATCTGTTTCAACGCGTGACTCCAGTATTTCCATCTGTTTCAACGCGTGACTCAAGTATTCCCATCCATTTCAACATTGTCGTGCATATAGACAGAAAACAGAAAGGCCTACACAGTACTACACACAAAGCTGTTCTCTGGTCTGATTGGGAGGTCCGGGGGGGGGGCGTTAGGCAGACACTTTTTAAAATATTTCATGGTCGTATACAAAAGTACTTATCGGGGCCTTTTACCGCATCAGATTAAATAGTAATGTGTACAGTCAGTGGGGGGCCCAGGTACTCACCTAGTTTGCTGACCCCATAAGAACTCCCCTGTACATGTTCTGATATATGTATACCTACTCCAGTACCTATGTTCATACTTATGTAGACATTTGTTAACAAACTTTCTTATTGTTAACACAAAAGTTAACGTTCAAAGACCTACAATTTAAGTGGAAGGGGGGGGGGGATTTTTTTTTATTTATCTCTTTAAACTCCATTTCTGTTTTAAAACGAAAACTTGTAATATTAAAATAAAGTCCAGTGTTATAAAAATTATGATTTATCGTATCCCAAGTCATTATTTTGATGAGTATTCCAAATTGAAAACAGTAACATTAGTCTGCATTTGTCCCATGTCTGTTTCTGGTCAATGCAGTTTGTCTAGATATAAAAGGTCGAAAGAGTTCATTGAATTTATTAGCTTTAGGTCAACCAATCAGAGTCAAGTCTTGTAAAGCTTGTCGATTCCTACCATAATTATTAGAATATTAGATTTGAGTTAGTTTCAAGCTCATTGTGTAAGTCGTGTGTCGTATTTTCAGTCTTACATTGATTTGAGAATATTGCTGATCGCCTTGTAATATCAATCAACTGACCTAACCATGTATTGGCCTATCTATGTACTGATCGATTCAGTGATTGACAATGCAATGATATATCCATCTACTATCCATGTACTAGTCTATCCATCTACTGACCTATCCATATATTGGCCTGGCCTATTTACCTACTCATCTATCCATGTATAGACCTATTCATCAACTGACCTGTCCAGTTGCTGACCTATCGCCAAGCCCATTCCTGTAGAGTGTATCCCACACATCTATTGGCTTCAATTCACGTGAGATGAAGAGAGTATGTTGTTTAGAGAGTATGTTGTTTGGAGAGTATGTTTTTTAGAGAGTATGTTTTTTAGAGAGCCACTCCACACTATATAACCGTGACATATGTTAGTACTTAACTTTCTTGGCTGCCATGCTTCAACCCACCCACGCGCTCACGCACCGCGGATGCACAGCCACCGTACGCACACTGACATATAGAGAGACCCATGTTTATGTTGTCTGGTAACAATATCTTGTTAAGTTAACGCTACAGTAGAACATGTCAAAACAAGAACTGATGGAACATTAGCCCTTAGTGGAATAAGACCTGATAAAACACAACAATCACCTAACAACAACAACAAAAATGAGGCACTGCAATTGGCATATTACGAACTAATGAAATACACTTCCTTTTGAAGAATAAGAAATTATGGGATACTACCTTTGGCAAAATTTGAAAACGTCAAAACCCTTGACTTATTCAATCAAATTTTCACATTTAAAATGGCGCTTGAAAATTATTTTTCGCACTAGCTTAGACGTAATCACTGACTGATAATGATTGATTCGTTGGAATTTTAAAGACTTCAAGTCACTAACATTGATAATGTAATCATTTTCAAGTTGGTATTGGCAGACATGAAGAGGTTGAGGGGAAGGGGGTTGGTCAGCTGGTCACACGTCCAGTGCCCATGAAGCTTACAGACAGAGAGACATGGCAACATGACCGTCACATTAATTCTGCCATCGTAATTATTTGACCATAACATGTGAATATAAGCGTGCTGTATATAGTTCTGTGGGACGGGTGTAGAGCGCTTGACGGTCGGCCGAAGGTTCCTGAGTTCGAATCTCAGTTGGGACTTTTTCAGGTCCTGGTGAAAGTCCCCAAGTTCAACCAGCTTTAAATGGGTACCTGACTTTAAGTTGGGGGAGTAAAGGCGGCTGGGCGTTGTGCTAACCACACAATCCCTTCCTATGCCGAGGTTACTGAAACAGATGAATTCTACACTTCATCTGCCCCAATGAGCTCTTTGGGGCTTAAGGGAACTTTACTTTTTTATATATAGTTCTGAATGTAAGTTACATTTTTAAAAGAAAACAAAGATTATTATTATCACACACATGTAGATATCAGTATTTTACATAACTTTTAATGATTTAATTAAACAGTTCTTGTAAATAATTTTTATATTAATGTTTGGTATGTGCTGCAAAATTTGTGTTAGCCCTTCTGGGATAGTATCTTTTTTTTTTCCCAAGCTACCTTAAGTTTTTCATACATGTAGTAATGTAGACTAGTGCTTCTCAAGCTTTTTGAAGTCACGGCCCCCCTTGGAACGCCAATCAATATGTCGCGGCCCCCCTATTTTATTTGGTTTAGATTGCTTAAATTTATATTTTTTCGAAATTCCACGGCCCCCTTCCGGACAGTCCACGGCCCCCTAGGGGGCCGCGGCCCACCACTTTGAGAAGCACTGATGTAGACTACTTAAGCTCCTAGATCTGCATTGTCATAACTGTATATGAAACACACATATAAACCAACCATAAACAGACAACCAAACAATTGTTTCTATATGTAATCGTACGTGTGTGTGTGTGTGTATCCGCCTCTCATTAAATCCATAAATATCTAAACCCCGCATCAGACAAAATGTTTTTATTTTCCTTGGACTGACCGTTTATCGTTCCATCCTTTACCATCAAACACGTACAACAATTTCTATTTGGTTTGACTGACTGCATGATGTCCAGGCAATGTTTGAGTGAGAAAAGTGAATATTGTATTCACAGATGTGTGTGTGTGCGTGTGTGTGTGTGTGTGTCCCCCACACACATCGACCGGCCGGACCACTGGACCATAGATAACATCACCTCCCCCCTCCCTTCCTGCCACCGACGCCATCTCTCCTCCGTGATGGTTAAGGCTGTGTTGGCGCCGCTGATAAAATACAAGGAATGTTTCATTAAGGTTATGACAGCTGATTGACGGGGAGGGGTCGGGTGGGGTCACAGAGGGGAGGGGTCACAGTGTTGAGTGGATTGCTTGGAGGGAGGGTAAGGTGGGTTGGTGGGGGGGGGGGGTCTGAGTGACAAAAAAGATGTCCAGTAAATTAGTTCGACTCACCCCCTCCCCAAAACAAAAAACAATGTTTTGACTGGACGAGACAGTTTAATGGCATGATGGTCAGAACAAAGGCCAGTATGTCCACCCCCAAATGTAAATCATAAAGAAACACTTCACACAATCCGTCATTTTATTATGTAACATATAAACTTGTAACTTTACATTCATTAAATCTCCCTCATCCCTTTCTATCGTATCGATCTATCTACATTGTCTTCCGGTTTCTCTCTTTTCTTTTAACAATCTAGATCTTGCACTTAAATCGGCTCTTAAAGGCCCTAGGCTTGTTACCGACTAAAGGGCCTAATTGTTTTAAAGGCATTGATATAAAGTTCCACCTGGGCGATGTACTACTTCCTTCTAAATTTCAAATATTATGACCCAGTTCCAGAAGATGCAAAGAGCTGTTTTTTTTTTCGTTAATATTTGTTGGCGTTTTCTTGCGCTAAGTTAGGTGATGGAACCTGTGGAGAATGTTTAATATGTTTTTTTTTTTGTTGTTTAAATGGCCGATCTCTCAAGTTGAACTATAATTCTGTCTCACAAACTCTCTACACCAGATGGTTGTATTGCCAAAAATGTACAACTTATTTCTAGCGTTAGAAGAAGAAGTTATCGTCCCCCCCTCTCTCAATGAATAATACTCGAGCTGTTTTCGTGGAACAAAAAGACTTCCCCCCCTTTACTACACACACAAAAACCCTATCGCTACGCCCTGACGGATTCTTCCGTTTCCCCCCCCCCCCCCCTCAATGTCTTTCATTCATACCCCCGCGGGCTTTAGAAACTTAAAAGGCGATATATTCCCCCGTAATATTCAAAGACTCCCCCCGTCAGCCATTTTGACAGCAAATTATACTGCCATAAACCAAGTTCGTGCGAAGACCGTCCTAGGGGCTGTATGGGGGGGGGGAGGGGGCAGACGGGAGGGACTGGTTGGTCATCGGGTGCGATCATTGATTTACACATTTTTTTTTTTAAATTTTCGTGTACCGTGGGAGAAGATTAATAGTCCAGTAAGTACCTTCCACTATACATGTATCAAAATTAATAATCTGTGTAATTAGTGATTCATAACAACGAACCCCTCTGTCTGGGCCTCGCCGTTCTCTACCCTACCCTATTGTATCCAATCGTTTTTTAATGTATTTGAGATCCCTGGTCTGTTATACACACATATAGACACCCCCCCCCTTCCTTTTCTTCTCCCATACACCGGTCTAATGGATGAATGGAAACGTCTCCAATAGCATGCCGTTTAAAAAATGGGGGGTTTGTAATGTGGGTTGTATGGAGGGGACTCCCAGCAATTCTGAATGTGTGAAAAAAAGACATATGAATTGAGTTGAACCTAAAGAAACCTTTTGGATCGTCCTTGACTAAACGGCTGGATTGTTTATCTTTTTGATCTCATCTTTTTTTTAAAAAAAAAAACAACTAAAGTTGTAGACCGAAACCTATCTCTATATGTGTGTGTGTGTCTGTACTGACAGTGAGAAATGTTCTCTGTTGGCAACATTGGTTTATCATGTGCACATATCTGCCCGAGGTCCGTAACGTAGCCTATACAAATTGACTTTAATGTTGTATTAAGAAACAGTTTTTACAGCCTCGACTACTTGATACTCGACTACTTGATACTTGAGTTAATCCCCGGAGGAGGTGAATTTCTAAAGATGTGCGATTAACTCAAATTGTTTTTTAAATCTTCTGGACTGCGTTCAATTATTGACCAGTGTGTGTGGGGGGGGTTAGCTGATAGGTTACCACTTGTAATTCTGGATGTTATCATGTACGCCGCGAGTTCAGATCTGAATGTAATACACACATGTATTTTAGGAATTCTCTTATGAGGAGTGAACTACGTCCAGCTATGTCCAGCTATGTGTATATTGCAGCTCCCGGAGCCGGTAATTTGTAAAATTATCAGGGCACAGGCAAATTGATCTTTAATTGTGAAATGTAAAGCTATTATGGGAGAGCGGCTACGGGCGGGGGGGGGGGGAGGGGGGAGACAATCTGTGGTCATTTGTTCTATCTAGATTAAACAATCAACAATATAATGACCTGTGGTTTCTATGCCGTGACTGTATGTCTGTCTCTATACGTTAGTATAGAGCAATACACATGTGTTTATAAACATGAATCAAACACTGTACAGCTATATATATATATATATATATATGCCTATTTGTCAATATTTACACCTATTCTCCAGACGGTCGAAAAGTTTCTCCACTCATGTATCTGGCTATCTGTATAGATATTGATGCACCTGTCTATATATATGAATTTATCTTTTGTTTTTCTATCTGTAAATGTGTTTACCTGTTTTTTCTATCTGTAAGTATGTTTATCTGTTTTTCTATCTGTAAATATGTTAACTGTTTTTCTATCTGTAAATATGTTTATCTGTTTTTCTATATGTAAATATGTTTATCTGTTTTTTCTATCAATTTATATTTTTCAATCTGACTATAGATCTTTCGATATTATGTCTATACATTTATGAGTTGATCTCTCTCTCTCTCTCTCTCTCTCTCTCTCTCTCTATATATATATATATATATATATATATATATATATATATATATATATATATATCTGTGTGTGTGTGTGTATTTCTGTCTTATAAACATTTATCTAACCAGTTTTTTATTTGTATCCGTTTGATCAGTGTCTGTCTAATTATCTGTCTGGCTGTTTCTTCTCTCTTCATTCACGTGAAACAAACATTTCATTTGACCCTGACTTGAGCAACGTACATGGCCCTCTCTCCCACCTCCTGGCTGACCACATGTAACTGACCGGCGTGAATTATGTCCGGAATGACTGGACAAGACCCAGCTGAAAGAATCTGCGGTATGGAGGTCATTCCATCACCTGTCCAGCGAGTAGGGAAGAGGGAGGAGGAGGGGTGGTTCAGGATTGACCGGATGAGATACGTCCATCACTTTTATTCCACCATTTTAGTCTACATCCTGCTGACCAGCTTCTTTTGTCAGACGTAAAAATGGTTGAGAGTCAGGAACAAACGCCTTTGTTTTATAGGGCAGTAGTTCAAAGCTAACACATGAGTAACCCCACCCCACCACCACCACCATCATCACCATCACCACTTCCCTTTTGTTTATTTATGAATGTTACACATTTATTTTTAATATAATGTATTTCGGTTGTTGCTTTCACAAGACATTTCAAAAGCCTCATCCACTTATCTGAACTCACAATATTAAATTCTTTACGCTGTCATTGTTCTTCAGTTCCTCCCTCATTCTCTCCCCTTCATCTCGATCTATTTATATATTTTTTTTTCAATCTGTCCTATCCGTTGTAGTTTTTAGAGCATTTTCGAAAAAAAAATGCTCTATTGTCCCCGTTTTGTCTGTCTGTCTGTCTGTCATCACCCTAGATCTCAACAACCATAAGTCCTAGACCCATGATGTATATATCATTTTGTAGGCCTGACAAGAAATGACTTTTTTCCATTTCGCGATCTGACCTCTGAGGACCGTAAAAGGTGGCTTATAAAGTACCGTTTTTACTATATAAGCTATATTAACAAAGGAGCGCCCTAGATCTCAGCAACCATAAGTCTTAGACCCATGATGTATATATCATTTTGTAGGTCCTGGCCTGCCAAGTGTACATCAAAAGTTCATTTTGCGATAGGACCTCTGAGGGCCGGGCTTCAGGGCTCCTAAAGGGCTTCTATATTATATATATGGCCCCATTCTACATCTTGTACGTTCAATAACCCATTCATTTGGTGCGAAATACTGCAGCACGTAGTTTCACCAAGATTTATTAAGAAACTCATCAAATGAAATAGTAAGCTTGTGTTCTGAGTTTAATTGAAAGTATCAGAGCTATGCAACAATTGACGGAGTTTTCGGACGATTAAATGACTACAATTTCGAATGTTTTCAATTATGAGTCCTATTTCAGTAACCACAAATCACTTGTAGTTAGATTTAAGAGAAAATATTTTTTTTTTTCAAATATGAAGAAACGTCTTTATAATATTTTTTACAGATATATGCATTACACAATTGAATTTATAAACATTTCCAAAATTTACAAATATTTACTGAAAGCTAACATACGTACTGATACATAACATGAAAATGCGCTAACAAGTCCTGTGTCCAGAATGGAACAGGCTTAATTGCTGGTTTTTAGGTCTAATTCTATTCCTCGCTCTATTCATATATTTGTATCTATCTACTTATCTTTATTCCCCCCTCTCTCTCTGTATCTATCTATCTATTAACATATCTATTTATCTATCTATTTATCTATCTATCTATCAATCAATCAATCAATCTATCTATCTCAATCTATATCAATCTATATCAATCTATATCAATCTATCTATCTATCTATATATCTATCTATCTATATCTATCAATCAATCTATCTATATATATATATATATATCTATATCTAACAATCAATCAATCAATCAATCTATCTATATCTATCTATACATATCTATATCTCTATATCTATATCTATCTTTATCTATCAATATCTATATATATCTATCTATATCTATCTATATCTATCCATCTATATCTATCTATCTATCTATCCATCTTTATCTATCTATCTATCTATCCATCTATATCTATCTATCCATCTATATCTATCTATCTATCCATCTATATCTATCTATCTATCCATCTATATCTATCTATCTATATTATATTTATATCCATTAGTCTATTTACCAATTTAGCCCCACCCTTTCATTTATTTGTCCAATGTTTTATATTTAAATTCAAACTGAGATTTATCTGAGAGATAACGACATTTTAATAATAAATGTAATAAATGTATCAACAAGGAACGGGTTACATACAAAACGATAAGTCAGGAAATGTTTTAACTGTGACATTTTTGCCAATCATAGATGCTTAGTATAGCGTAAATATTTATTTATTTTCCGGCTTTTGATGATCAGTTGTATAAGGCTATAAAATATAAATCAAGACAAATTTATCTTTAAGAATTATTCGCAGATAAAAAAAGACTTGGTGTATCAGTCAAAGGAAATGACGTCTTCAAAGTCCGGTAACTCTCATCATCAACAATTTCTTTACCTAGAGATACGGAAAGTGCACGTATTTATGTATTTAATTATATTTATGTCTCTCAAAGGTTCCGTCTATCTTCCTCGAGTGCCGCCCCCCCGCCGCCCCCGCGCCCCCTCCCCCCACATCCCCTCCAATGCGGAGAGAACTCCAGCTGCCTGATTTTATTCTGTGTCGTATCAAAGCATGCAGCGGAAAACTGCAATTTGTCTGTTTCAAGTGAAGAATCTCTGCGAGTCAAGTGGACACATGCATTGATTCTTTAATAGAATCATAGGGTAGTTTGGGGGAAAGGGGCGCTGGGTTGAGGGAGTTGGGGTGGGGTGGGGGGCAGGGGAGATGCAGACTAGGATGAAAGCATGTTCCTGTTCTAAATAGTGGTGGTTGAGGTGATAGAAGGAGACAGGACATTAGACAGGGCATTAGACAGGAGGGCATTAGACAGGGCATTAGACAGGACATTAGACAGGGCATTAGACAGGGCATTAGACAGGGCATAAGACAGGGCATTAGACAGGACATTAGACAGGGCATTAGACAGGGCATTAGACAGGGCATTAGACCGCGGCATCTCCTTGCTATCCATAGCAGGGAAAGTCCTCGCCCGACTCCTCCTCAACAGACTCAACATACACCTGGAACAACAAGGTCTCCTGCCTGAAAGTCAGTGTGGGTTCAGAAAAGAACGGGGAACAGTTGACATGGTGTTCGCTGCCAGGCAGCTCCAAGAGAAGTGTCAGGAACAGAACACTGATCTGTACTCTACTTATGTTGACCTCACCAAAGCATTTGACACCGTCAGCAGAGATGGCTTATGGAAGATCATGGCTAAATACGGATGTCCCTCAAAGTTCGTCTCCATCGTGCGACAGTTTCACGATGGCATGCAGGCCAGGGTGCAGGACAACGGTGAAGCATCCCAACCATTCGCAGTCACAAATGGAGTGAAACAGGGCTGCGTCCTAGCGCCGACCCTATTCAGTCTCATGTTCTCCGCAATGCTGACAGATGCCTTCATAGGCAGTGAGATGGGCATTGGGCTGAGATACCGCACTGATGGTGGCCTATTCAACCTCAGAAGGCTCCAAGCCAAAACAAAGGTCCTGACAGACACCACGAGAGAATTCCTATTCGCCGACGACTGCGCTCTAAACGCAGATTCAGAAACCAACATGCAACACTGCGTCGACCAATTCTCACGTGCATGCCTCAGGACAGAGCTTTGTGGCGTCACTCTGTTCACATAGGCGCTGGGTTATGTGAGGCAAATAGAACTGTTGCTGCTGAAACGCGACGCCTGGTTCGCAAAGCTCGCGCTGCCGACCACCATCTGACAGCCACCATTCCCTGTCCCCACTGTCATAGACATTTCCACGCAAGGATTGGACTAGTCAGCCATCTGCGCACACACCGACACCCACCAACCAACACTCCAACCTCTGATGACTAGATGGTCTTCATCGAATACGATGGACGAACTATATATAGACAGGACATTAGACAGGGCATTAGACAGGGCATTAGACAGGGCATTAGACAGGACATTAGACAGGGCATTAGACAGGGCATTAGACAGGACATTAGACAGGGCAGTAGACAGGGCATTAGACAGGAGGGCATTAGGACTTGCAGGAGAATCAGACCAAAAATAACTTTCTCTAAAGTAGACTTACATGCTTGGGTAAAAGTCCTCGGAACTTTGCCAGTTAGTTTGTGAATGTTTGAACATTTCATTCAGTGAATCAAGGGACTATGTGTGGGCAGTTCTTTGGTAGCCTTATGTGGACAGGGGAGGAAAGGGGCCCAGCATATTGGTTTATAGGGGCCCTGTAAACAACTGATTTGATAACAGCTAGGACTGTTTGGTGGGGAAAGTTTTTTTTTTTTTTGCGGGCCCTTTATTATTAAAAATGTTTTTTTTTCTTTTTATAAAGAAAGAAATTTAAAAAATATTTTGGTCATTAAGTGCGATTGCATGAAAAATATAACAATAATCAATCAACTCATTTATTATATAACTAGCTGTGCCCTGCAAAAACTTTGCATAGAGTTATATCCCCTTATGTTTGATCGGCAGGCAAGGCTATTTTTGGTTTCGGACAGATCCTATTTTTTCCATGATTGTATTTTAAACTGGGATACTGTTGTGTTAATTATTTACTTTCGATTTAACGCAGAACCCAGATCCCTATTATTTATATAGATATTTAACTACACTAATTATACCCACTTTAAGTACATTGTAAAATGGTGACCACCCAAAGTAGCGGGAAAACCGCCAATCTGGTTTAACTTTTGATGCCTTTTTTAACCACTGCTCTTCATGGGCTTTTATGAGACAGCAAGTAATGGGTTTGACAAAGTCTTAAAGAGTATCATATTGTCGAGACACTGTATCAAGAAAGTGTCATCTTGTCTTGACAATGTATCAAGAAAGTGTCCTCTTGTCTTGACAATGTATCAAGAAAGTGTCCTCTTGTCTTGACAATGTATCAAGAAAGTGTCTTCTTGTCATGACACTGTATCAAGAAAGTTGTTTTTTTTTGACAAGCAAAGGAGGAACACAATTATGTCGTGTCTTGAGCTCGCAGTGCAACTACATGCAACTGTTATAAACGGTTAATGTCGTCTTAGTGCATTTTGAGGACTGCTGCATTTCATTAAGTTCACGTCTGCTGCCTTGTCTAGAGTACAGAATATCATTCCGTGTTTTAACAATATATGTGTATCAACATTCTTGAACAGTTGACTTGACATATAATGAAGTTCATAAGCACAAAAACTTACACAAATTGGTGCCATCAAATGACATAAACACACAAGTCGCACGGGCCTGTGTAATTATATGACAAAATTTATCATAAGAACGCCAGTTACATTGGCCTGTGTAATTATATGACATACGTTGTCATAGGCACACCAGTTACACACAAGGCAGTAGTAATCAACAACAAGAGAGTACTTGTCTCACAGTTCAGAAGATGGAAGATCGGTTCTACCAGTGGGAGGAAAACACAACCACCAGGGACCGACAACTCTGGTGATAGAACCGAGGTGATGACTAGAGATGTCAAGATAACGGGGAAACGTTCTAGAGTTATGTCCCTTTGTTTTTTCTCTCATCAAAGGTTTTTTTTTTTTAACCAAACATAACATCTAGGATTGGGTTTACTACTACTACGTAATGCAGTGAAACAATCCTTGGGTTTTTGTATGTGTTGGTTTTCATGCAGTTCTGAAATGGGTTTGTCGTTGTGTACAGCTACATTTACAGTAAAGCCATAAAGCAATGCATGATACCAAGCAATCTTATTGTCAAGTGTTACCATACATGCAACTAACTTCTATTTATTTATTTCTTTATTTTATAAATACAATTATTATTATGTTTCCGAAAGCAATGCAACCACATATTGTATCTTATACATCATAAATGTATTTTATACTTTCTAGAGCTAGATTTAAGATCAATACGTGATGATACAGCGCATGATGTAAATTGTCGTTATTAGCAGTGGCGTAATAAGGTGAATGTACGTTATCCGGCCTCTAGGGTGCCGAACTAGGAAGGGGCGCCGAAAGAGCGCTGTCAAATTTTTTTTTTTTTGCAGTTTTCAGATTGGTGAGGAGGGCGGCAAAACAATGACAGAATAGCTTGCTACGCCACTGGCTGTTACTTTTAAAAATTGAAATCCCCCCTCCCCTAAAGTTGTTCAGTCCATAGAGCGACCCCCCCCCCCCCCATCGGAGTAGACACAACGTTTTTTTTTCTGAAGTCGCTTGGAGAATCGGTAGATACCCCCAATTCTGAGCTGTTATTATACACTCTGACTATGTCTTATTTTAGTAGGATGCACTCGCTAAGATCTGAACCCGGGACTTTCAAATCGACTGCTCTGCCAATCAGTTTGATATCACGTAATTTAAGTCACGGTTTTATAAACTTTAATGGTATATCAGCAATTCGTTGATTTTATTTCCCTGGATATTCTACAATCTACAATCTACAATCTACAGTCTACAATCTACAATCTACAATCTACAGTCTACAATCTACAATCTACAATCTACAGTCTCAAGTATCTGTACTGTAATTTAATCACTGAGTTATAAAATTAACAGGCACATAAACACAAACAAAAGAACTGTTCAAAAATGACTAACTGTGAACAAGAAATTACAAACTGTAGACTTATCATTTGACTGAAAGTACCTGGCACAGCTATCTACAGCAGCACGGTTCTAAACACTAAACACGGTGTTCAGCAATAAATTACAAAGAGATACTACCATAGACGGACAAGAGTTAATCTGCAACGCGCTAGTTCCCTATGTCAAACATATCTATTGACAGACAAATGTCTCCGCTGGCGTATCAGATGTCATGAGTGAAGGAATAGAAGCGATACAGTATCTTGACAGTACAGATAGAACACTTTCTGATACACAATCGACACCTTCTAATAGTCCACTAAACACAGAATGGACAGTTCCTGACAGTGTTGTACAAACACATTTTATAATATTTGTATATACACAAAATGCACACTTTTGGATGGTAATTGATTGATTTAAATAAAGCAACATTAAGAATTTCAAATTGTCTATTATCGCATGGTCAGTCGACGAAAGTTATGTTATATTCCATTAATGATATTTTATCTATCTATCTATCTATCTATCTATCTATCTATCTATCTATCTATCTATCTATCTATCTATCTATCTATCTATCTATCTATCTATCTATCTATCTATCTATCTATCTATATATATATATATATATATATATATATCTGTAGGTTTGTCTTCCTATCTATCTATCGATCGATCTATCAATTTCATCGATCTATCCAATATCAATCTATTTATCTGTCTGTCTGTCTGTCTATCTATCTATCTACAGATGTATCGACCTATGTATGTAAAATTATAAAATTCAATCTCTGGTATAATGATAGTACTGTTATACTGCAGTCTGAACTAGAAGATAATTCTAGTGTAGTTCGTAATCATCAAAACACAGAGGAGACTGTCACGGCCTAGACTGCATCAAGGGAAACAGGGCGCCACATCATGGAGGCCATGGGTGGCTGGGATTTGAACCCATGACCAACACTATATCAGGGTGTTAAACACCGGGCCTCTATTTCTTGTGGGTGAAGTCCTTGGGAGGATGAGCTGAAATCTCTTAGATCCTCTAAACCACTTACGGGAAGGTTCTGTGGTGCCATTATTTCATCCCCCACTATAGTGCAATGGCCTTGTAGGCACCACGGGAGATAAAGCGGTTACTTTAACCATGACCTGAAATATGCCTTAGTCTTCGAACCAGGTTGACAGTCGAGCGCTCTACCACACGACCACCTGCCTCCCCCCCCCCGCCACTCAATGTGGATTTGTTTATTTAGCTGGGTGGGGTATGAAGGGTGGCTAGACAGGCCTGAGCTGCCTACTAGAACCCAGCGCTGATATTTGTCAGTACACTTGTGTTTTCAACTGTAATTCTACCAATTCCATAAACTTTACATTCATTCTGTCGTTCCATCGAAAAAACTAACACAGTTCTATTTTGTTCGTTTCATTCAATGTGTGTGTGTTGGCGTGTGTGTGTGTGTTTTTTTTCTACATCACACATCAACACACACACACACCTGCACCAACACACAAACACACACCTGCACCAACACACACACACACCAACACACACACCAAACACACACACCCACCTGCACCAACACACACATACACCAACATACACCCACCTGCACCAAAACACATACACGCACACCAACACACATACCCACCTGAACTAAAACACCAACACACACACACACACACAAATCCATCCAATGGATCAGTTCCCTTGAAATTGATATCTAGCGGGTTTATTTTTAAAAACCAGCCCCGGGCTTTATACAAACGAAGGGTTCCCCCCCCCTTCCTTTCCCCCCCCCCTCTTTGATACTGGTGGCCTGATACAAATTTCCGCCCCCCCCTTTCCACCGTTTAGTTAGGAAAATTCGAAAATAAAACTATGTTTAGTAAAATCAAATATCAAATCAGTAAAGTTACATCCCAGTCACAGACAGTTTAATTTTTAAATGTCACATGAATTGGGGGGGGGGGAGTGATGGAGAAATAATGGAGGGGGTGGGCGGGCTATATTTCTTTTATTGTATACCCGTCCCCCTGTTTCATCTGAATAAAATCTTTACAAAAATAAAGGTGTCACAAATTAGATAAACTTAAAATTATATATATATATATATTGATGGACACCATCCCCCCATTTTTTCAGTTCAAAACAGACAGAGGTCATCTCAGAACTGTTGTTTTCGCCAGTGGATATGTTCAACACGCTGCAATAGCCCCTACGTAGTTCATGGTCTTTACGGGCCTAAATAGAATGAATTGGGGCTCAAAGACTCTCTCTTTCTGTCTATCTTTATCTCTTTTTTTTAACAAACAAAAATGTATAATTTCTAACGATTTACTGGCGAATGGACCGCGATGATCTTTTCCCGTAAAGATCATGATTGTTTAATGTACCGCGTTGATCTTTCCACGTAAAGATCTTGATGTGTCTTAACTGATGGACCAGGTATTGCACTCCCAAGAGTATCAGTATTGTATGGAATTTTATTTTTAACACAGTGTAGCGTATATTGCTTACAAATAGAATATATAGTCATGTCAGTTGAAATATCACGTAGGTTAAAATGTTTCTTATGAGATAATATATATATATATATATATTATTATTGTTAATATTATGTATAGATAGTATACTATTCAATTAAAATGAATTATTTTGAATCGTTCTTGTAAATATTGTCCTATTCTGTTTCCCAGAGATAAGGTTTTATTTTTTTTTTTGCCATGAAAAATAGGAAGTTTCTTCCCCTGAGTAAAATGACAAGAGAGGTTTTCTCCCCTTGAATCACTCTTGCACCTGCAGAAACAGTTCCCCGTGATTGGTGAAACAAGAAATGAGAGTTACACATGTCCGTGTTCCATCAACATAATGTCATTTTGATGAATCAATAGAGTGAGTTTACCTGGTCGAATCGTGATTTGATTCACAACGACTTCTGTCATTAGAGAAATATTGCACGTATAAATTATGATTTAATTCGCAACGACGTACCAAAACAACAACAAAAAAAAAATCGCATTCGTTACCGATTGTCGTAAAAAACATATTAACTTTTTTTGTGTCTGTCTTTTTTTTTTGTTTATTTTTCTTCATGAGTTCGAGATAATATTAAACATAAAAGTTTACGTTTAGTATGTTCAGGGTTAAAAGTTTGTTTAGGGGTTAAGTCGTGAATGGCACCGGGAAGGGAAAACGGGGGGGGGGTGTCTTATCGAATCTATAATTTCGTATTATTATTTAATTTGTTGAAATATTGTGCGGGAGAGTCTCTTAGTCTCCACCCAGGACCGTCCTTAAGTTTCAGGGTGTCGGGAGGGGGGAGGGAACATAGGAAGACATGTTTATATATCTGGAGGACTGTAGGGAACATAGGAAGACATGTTTATATATCTGGGGGACTGTAGGGAACATAGGAAGACATGTTTATATATCTGGATGACTGTAGGGAACATAGGAAGACTTTATATATCTGGAGGACTTTAGGGAACATAGGAAGACATGTTTATATATCTGGAGGACTTTAGGGAACATAGGAAGACATGTTTATATATCTGGGGGACTGTAGGGAACATAGGAAGACATGTTTATATATCTGGGGGACTGTAGGGAACATAGGAAGACATGTTTATATATCTGGGGGACTGTAGGAAACATAGGAAGACATATTTATATATCTGGGGGACTGTAGGGAACATAGGAAGACATGTTTATATATCTGGAGGACTGTAGGGAACATAGGAAGACATGTTTATATATCTGGGGGACTGTAGGGAACATAGGAAGACATGTTTATATATCTGGGGGACTGTAGGGAACATAGGAAGACATGTTTATATATCTGGGGGACTGTAGGGAACATAGGAAGACATGTTTATATATCTGGGGGACTGTAGGGAACATAGGAAGACATGTTTATATATCTGGGGGACTGTAGGTTGAAGGGACTATAGGGGCACCTGTAGTATTTCATTTGACAGGAATATACATTTTTAAAGCCCCTAAGCAATGGGGCCATTGGCGGTCCCCTACTATCTATATCTTGCCCCCCTTCCCCCACACCCTAAGGTGCTTTGGACCCAATGACATAGAATGGTGTACAAATGTTCGATTAGCTTGGGGCCTCTGTATTCATGACCGGCGCTAACGTAAGTTCATGGGTTCGTCCATAATTTGAATTCTCTCTAGTCGTCAGTCGAATATTTCATTACAAAGAAAGTACAGAATTCAAAGTTGGTGATTTTATTCCATCCCCTTTGTTAGTTTGTTTTAAACTGTAAACTTACATTACCGTAAAACTTACATTACCATAAAACTTACATTACCGTAAAACTAAAATATCACCATAAAGTTGATTTCACGTCAACTCTATAACAACAATAGACAGGAACGTGAAGGTATTGTTTGATCATTATCACTGACGTATACACGAAGCGTAGATTTCACCTCATTATTAAAATTGAAATGTTCATCTGTTTTGACAGGATGGGTGGAAAGAAATTCCCCCCTTCTTCAACCAGGTTTATGAACATCACAATGAAACACTCTGCCAAATAAAACAATCTTTCAAAAAAAAAAATAATAATAATGATATCTATCTTTAAGACTGATAGTTGGCAGCTTTTTTTTTTTGTATTATCTATTCTGTGTATAATTAAACACCATAACAGGAACGGATGGTTTGGTAGTGACGGGTCTAGGTGACTCCCCCACCAATGTGTGTGCGAGATGACGAATTACGGCAACTGTAGAAATAGCCGTGGCAGACGCCCCCCCCCCCCCTTCAAGTAGTGGAAGGCTATCAGTGGGACTCGAGAGCTGGTGCGGATAGACGTTTTTTTTTCTCGGCTGCCATATTGTATGTGTGTGTGTGTGTATGTGTGTGTGATTCTTTGATCTTGCGGATTGCTTTCGATCAAGGTGAATCTGAAGTTAGGGGCGTAGATACAATGTGTGGGGAGGCAGGGGTGGGGGGGGAGGGGGGGCTAGGAGGATTTCTTCTGATTACGTCTGGTCAAAGAAGTCTGTATGTTGTTTGTTTGTTGTTTTTAAAGTATGTGCGTGTGTGTGTGTGTTAGGTATAAATGACTACGGCGTGTAATTTTTTTAATGGGGTAGATGAAAAGAAGAGAAGGGTTTTGATTTGCATGATGAAAGTCTTTAATTAAAACAAATCAAAAAGGAGAGAGAGAGAGAGAGAGAGAGAGATACGTTACTTGCCTGATACAAAAATGCTAATTGAGTTTGAATTCGACTGATGGGAGTCTTAACTTATGACCTTCCGCTGACCTCCAGCTAATGCGGTAATTTAGTCGACAACATCACAGGAGCAGGGGCATGTGTGGGCAGGCGGGGTAGGGGGCGGATTCAAGTGGATGGTAACGTACAAGACAGATCCAAGAGGATCTTTGTAGAGCACCACGTGACTGAGAGGCAGGGAGGAGGGAGTTAGTGTGATTTGTGTGTGTGTGTGTGTGTGGATAGGGTATAACGATGTAAAGTAATGCAGAAAATAATTCCGGAATGGGGGGAAAGGGGGTGGGTGGGTAAAATAAAGAGTTAAGGAGGGGATGGCGGAGGGGGGGGGCAAGGAAAGCTTTGTCATAAAAACCGCGACGTCAAATTTGATTTCTACCTTTTGTGAAAACGATGACGTCATTGATTCGTGCGTACTATCTTCAAGTAGGTACAGAAGTGCTCATTTAATGGAAACGTAGGTTTCATCTTCATAATAATAAAAAAAAAAACCTGAGGTTTGAGTAAGAAAAGAATAGAGAGGTCTGAGAGATAAATGGCAAAATGATGAACTATTAAGACACAGACTGTACACACATACATACACACACACACAGACGTCTTGAGCTGTTTGTTTCGTGCGGAAATCTTCAAGGCTTGTTGTTTATTAAATAATTCACTAGTGCCTGTTGTCATCAAGATGCAATTTATTATGTTGTTTCTCTTTTTTCTGGCCAAAATTACATTGTCGTGACAGGGAACACAAGTCTTTACATCAGATTGAACACTACACACTACACTTCCTGTAAAGTTGCAGGGAAAGGAGGAGGGGTCAATGTGTGTGAAAGATTATGATTGTTAATGGGTGTGTAAGGGTGTGATTTTTAATATATATATATATATATATATATATATATATATATATATATATATATATATATATACCGGAATCTGTATTTAAAACTAACCCGATGATCCACAACCCTCTCACATATTATCCCACCAGACCCCCACCTATCATCAGATCAGACCCCCACATATCATCAGATGACACCCCAACATATCATCCTACCAGACCCCCACATATCATCCCACCAGACCCCCACATATCATCCCACCAGACCCCCACATATCACCACAGCAGACCCTCACATATCATCATATCAGACCCCCACATATCATCATATCAGACCCTCACATATCATCATATCAGACCCCAACATATCATCAGATCAGACCCCCACATATCATCAGATGAGACCCCAACATATCATCCTACCAGACCCCCACATATCATCCCACCAGACCCCCACATATCATCCCACCAGACCCCCACATATCACCACAGCAGACCCCCACATATCATCATATCAGACTCTCACATATCATCATATCAGACCCTCACATATCATCATATCAGACCCCCACATATCATCATATCAGACCCCCCACATATCATCATATCAGACCCCCCACATATCATCATATCAGACCCTCACATATCATCACAGCAGACCCCCCACATATCATCAGATCAGACCCCCACATATCATCTCACCAGACCCCCACATATCATCTCACCAGACCCCCACATATCATCCCACCAGACCCCCACATATCACCACAGCAGACCCCTACATATCATCCCACCAGACCCCCACATATCACCACAGCAGACCCCCACATATCACCATAGCAGACCCCCACATATCATCATATCAGACCCTCACATATCATCCCACCAGACCCCCACATATCACCACAGCAGACCCCCACATATCATCATATCAGACCCCCACATATCATCATATCAGACCCCCACATATCATCATATCAGACCCCCACATATCATCACAGCAGACCTCCAGCTACAGCACCCTCTACCAAATCTACAGAATTACACCCGGTACATAACTCCCATGTCTCAGGGAAATGTTTTTATTTCCTATTTATTAACTCCCTACAAGTTACAGAGGTGCGGAGAAGAAATGGAATGAGGGGAGGAGGGGGGATGGGTTGGGGCCACATATGTAGACCAAGGATAATGGGCTGTCTCTTTAATCACCATCGCCCCGCCCCCCTCCCTCCCTACCCCCAACTCCATATTCTCTACCTCCCCCCCCCCCATCTCCTTGCAGGAATTATACCCGTGAAAACTTCCCTAAAGGTCGACACGTTAGTAATTTGTCGATTGTAGACCAGCGAAACACGTTCACGGACATTTTTTTTTTTCATGAAAAGATGGCTTTTTTTTTGTTGTTGTTGTTTGTATGTGCATACATGTATGTGTTAGCAATGAAAACAGAATTTTTTTATATTTTTTTTGGAAGTGAGAGCAGGCAGGCCTATTTAGTTCTTTGATGGTACATGAGATAGTGCGAAACATTAATGTTGATGGGCTAATTAAGGAAAGAAGGCGTGCAACGTTGTTTTTTTTTTTTATTTTATTGATGATGGTTTTTTGAAAAAAAATCTGGGAAATTTGTCTGACACCGTGATTTAGAAAAATGACGTTTTGGGCCGTCTTGTTAATGCTGTTGTTATATATGTCAGTTTTATATGTCAGTTTTATATGTAAGTTACATATGTCAGTTACATATATGTCAGTTACATATATGTCAGTTACATATATGTCAGTTACATATGTCAGTGATATATTTCAGTTATTTATGTCAATTATATATGTCTCTTAGTTATATATGTCACTTACACATGTCAGCTACATATGTCTGTTATATATGTCCGTTATATGTTAGTTATTTGTCAGTTATACATGTCTGTCAGCCATATATGTCAGTTATATATGTCAGTTATATATGTCCGTTACATATGTCAGTTATATATGTCCGTTATATATGTCATTTATATATGTCAATATGACATCTATCATCCTCGGTTTATACTAGGCCAGGTTTTCCCATGTTATAATTTGCAGACCCATTCATAGAATCGTGCATAAAAACCTTCACATTGTATTGTGTGTGATTATTAGTATTATTTATTGTTGTGTTATTACCATCTTGCTTTCTTCTAATGCAGCCTATTAGATCTAATTGTTTGGCCATCTTTGTATTAGAAATATTATTGTAAACTAGCTGTTCCCTGCAAAACCTTTGCATAGAGTTATATCCCCTTAGTCTTCATCGGTAGGCTAGGTTATTTTTTTGGTTTCGGGCAGATCCGATTTTTTCATGATTGTATTTTAAACTGGAATACTGTTGTATTAATTTTTTACTTTCGATTTAGCGCAGAACCCAAATGCTATTATTTTATTAGATGATTTCCCCTTGAACTTTACAAACTCCTTTGTTCATTTTTACCAGTCGAAAATTCCAATTCTTGTACATATAATAATTCAAAATCTCTGTATCTGTGATAGTTCCAGATCTTTGTATCTGTAATACACAACTCAATATGAAATGAACTAATGAACCACATCAGGTGGATGAGAGCCACATTTTAGGATTTCAATTTTGTACAGAGTGAGATGATGGAAGAAAATAATGGCTCATTGAGACTAGCACAAAACCAATGGCCCTATTGGTCCACCGTCGATATGCATGTGCAATACTCTCCATGACACATTACCGGGCTCAATCTGGGTCGATGTTAGATATGTGAGCATTCATTGTGTATGGCTCTGTATAACCTACATACAGTACGTGCATATGTCTGTCAGTGACCTCATATGAGCCCCCACCCTCCACACATACACACCCACAACCTGGTACATATTGTACATTTCATATACGTTGAGTGGCATGCACAGTAAACTCCATTAACCTTCCCACTTGAGACACTCCATGTAGCCAGCATGTTGAATTGAGAAACTCCATGTAGCCAGCATGTTGAATTATTATCTTCACCTACAGTGTCTGGAGAAAACAAAAACTTTTAATATTAATTATTTCGTTGGGTTTTTTTTTTATTAATTAATCAACAACAAAAAAATATTTACACACAAAAAAAATTATTTTATTTCAACAAAAAAAAAGGGGGGATGAATATTGGGGGATTAGCAATTGTTTTGTTTTTTTTATTTAAAGTTGTGTTCATAATCTGAACCGAGTGGGTTTATTTTTGTTTCATTTCAAGTCAGTTATAAAAATAACAA
The DNA here is from genome assembly GCA_021962125.1 of Bulinus truncatus. NCBI lineage: Eukaryota > Metazoa > Mollusca > Gastropoda > Planorbidae > Bulinus > Bulinus truncatus. The sequence goes on along the minus strand of JAGDYQ010000031.1, from coordinate 3,555,041 downwards.
AAAAAATAAAAATAATAATTGGCGATTTAACATTCTCTAAATATGTTCGACAATTTTTGTAAAACAAGGATTTTATTTCAAGCCTATCACCTGGAATGTCTAACCTACAATGTCAACTTCTTTGATGGGGGGGGGGGGGGGGTTATGATTTCCTGTAATGGAGCGAACATCTGTGCGGAAGAATACATAGAAATAAAAGGGGGGGGGGGAACAGGAGGATGGGACTTTTTTTTTTGTTCGAAGGCGGAGGGAAGAGAGCGTCAAGAAAACATTATGATTTCAAGAATCATTAAGTTTTGTGGAAAAGAGGAAACCGGTAAGTTGTCACTGGACCACAGGTTTCCTGGCATCGGAAGGTTTATTGATTTCAATTTTTTTTTAAGATGTTGTCTGTTAATTTTTTTTTTTTGAGGTTACGGGATGAGGTTAGAAGTTTAGTGTTCTTCGGTGGAGCGAAGGATGTCGGGAGTTGTTTGTCAAATGTTAATGATGTGTGGGGTGGGCGGTGGGGGCGTGGGGAGAGGGAGTCTCTTCCCCCATGAACTAATGTGGACGTAAAAGTTTTGTTCATACGCTAAAGTATGACTAAACTTTCATAGCGACCCAACAAAAATAAACAGTGGGATAATTTTTATTTGTTGTATTTCGGTCACAACAATGCATTTGTATCTTGCTCTGTTGTTTGTTTGCTTTGACATAAGGTTGAATCAACATAATTAATGTTACGGTAGGTGTACACAGTTAATGTTACGGTAGGTGCACACAATTAATGTTACGGTAGGTGTACACAGTTAATGTTACGGTAGGTGTACTCAATTAATGTTACGGTAGGT
>JAGDYQ010000031.1:3540738-3553708 GCA_021962125.1 Bulinus truncatus | reverse complement strand
TCTCTCTCTCTCTCTCTCTCTCTCTCTCTCTCGGTGGCGACCAAAACATATGCAGACAAAACTGTTAGTTTTGTTAAAGAAGTTAGGTTTGATAAAAAAAAAAGAAACAAGAAGCGGGGGGAGGGGGGCACCCTGCCCCAGTTTGCTATCCCATAAAGCCGCTACTATTCCCCCCTCTCTCTCTAATCTAACGTCACAGAAAATGGTGTCAGGCGACAAGAGTGAAGTTAACAAGTAGGATACATGTAATGAAGATAAATAAGAAGAAAGCTGTACAACATTTCCCTTTTTCAATGTAACTCAACATGGATCAAACAGCAAAAAAAAATTACAAATCGATGTGTATGCAGTTTCAATAAAGTCGATCAATAGTGCATCATTTAAATAAAAGGAAAAGAGAAAGAAAAAAGCTAACCCGGGGGAGGGGGTGGGTAAAATGAATCCTTTGTCCAGCATTAAGTTTTGTAGCGGGGGGCCCCCACCCTCAACAACTCATTCGACCTCTGTAAGTAGTGACCAGTGCTGTTAGCTTGCAAATGACCGTTATATTTCTTGTTTTCTCATAGGCTTCTTATTGAATACTGTTTCTGTTTGTTTGTGGGGGTTTTTTTTTGTTGTTTTTTCATCTCTAACAGGATTTCCAACCAATAATCCAGATATATACCCCAGATTGCCTGTCAGTTATAAAAAAAAACAACTCAAGCACAGTTTCAGTTGTTGTTGTTGTTGTTTTAAATGGCTGACTGCCCACACAGTGAAGAGAAGGGCTTATTGTATATACAGATAGAAAAAGAGTTGTTTGTTTTTTGTTAGTTTTCAAAACAATTCCTTCTTTGAGATACTATTTAATGATCTAGTTTCAATGTATTAATACCTAAACTGGTGTGGCAGTTAAGACGTGAAGGTGTTATACAACTGAATTATTAATTCTACTTCTATATATTGTGTGATCCACCACGCCAAGTAAGTTGAGTCACGTGGTAGGGCTTTAGCCTGCACCATGCCAGCCAGGGTCAAACAGCCACATCACATACCTGACCCACGGGGTGAGCAAACTTTTTGAACAGCGGGCAACAAAAAATGTGACAAAATGGTTGGACCAAGAGCTGACGGGATGCGTTTGTGAATACGAACAAGTACAATTAAATGTAAGCGCCCTACATGTGAGGAGTTTGTGAATACGAACACGTACAATTAAATGTAAACGTCCTACATGTGAGCGAGCGAAGGAGAGCAGGCCCAAAATTTAACAGCCTATCGGGACGTAGCCGGCCCGCGTGCGATAGTTGCCCCTGCCTGAATCCCCGCCGCCCTTCACATACCATGAGAATCACAGGGTTCATGTTTGTGTGTGACCAGTGTTGCGGATGTACACAGTTCTGTAACTCTTGTGTGGTGTTGCCATGAACTTGAATTATATTCTACCGGACCAACAATGCCGTTTTTAACACGTAGGCGTGACCGGGCACTAGTCTGCGGCCCGGGCGGGGGGAAGGTGTAGGGGGGCCCATGTCGGTTTGTTATTTAGACAAACGTTTAGCGTTGATACAGTGAAATGACAGAAGAGTATCCAGTGGGGGGGGAGGGGGCATCCTCGGTGCCGCCGCTGCGTTGTTTGTTTAAGGGGCGGATCTAAGACAACTTTGACGGGGGGGCAAAACTTTGGCCCCGCGGGGGGCAAAACTGTTTTCATTGTTGAAATTGGTCTTAGAACAAAAAAATATTTCGATAATTTAATGATGTATTACCTAAACTTGAGGTAAAGGGGGAAGGGGGCATGCCCCCCGCCCTACCCCTAAATCCGCCCCTGCGTGTTTATGCTAAAAATGCAAAGTTTGAAAGAACAAAACATTTTGTCTTGATGTCCCAATAAGGCTTTCCATAAAACATGGTTTCATTTATGAGAACTTTAACATAATTGGTACTTCAAAGTTAAACATTCAAAGTATTTAACAAGTAGCTGTTGCTGAATAGAAAAAATCGTATTACGCCGGATACAAAAAAACAAGCAATTAAGCCTGTTCCATTCTGGACACAGGACGTGTTAGCGCATTTTCCATGTTATGTATCAGTACGTTTTGTTAGCTTTCAATAAATATTTGTAAATTTTGGAAATGTTTATAAATTCAATTGTGTAATGCATATATCTGTAAAAAAAAATATTATAAAGACGTTTCTTTATATTTGAAAAAAAAATTATTTTCTCTTAAATCTAACTACAAGTGGTTTGTGGTTACTGAAATAGGACTCATAATTGAAAACATTCGAAATTGTAGTCATTTAATCGTCTGAAAACTCCGTCAATTGTTGCATAGCTCTGATACTTTCAATTAAGTGAAGCTTACTATTTCATTTGATGAGTTTCTTAATAAATCTTGGTGAAACTACGTGCTGCAGTATTTCGCACCAAATGAATGGGTTATTGAACGTACAAGGTGTAGAATAGGGCCATATATATAATATATAAGCCCCTTAGGAGCCCTGAAGCCCGGCCCTCAGAGGTCCTATCGCGAAATGAACTTTTGATGTACACATGGCAGGCCAAGACCTACAAAATGATATATAAATCATAGGTCTAGGACTTATGGTTGCTGAGATATGGGGCGCTCCATTATTAATATAGCTTATATAGTAAAAAAAAGGTACTTTATAAGGCCCCTTTTACGGCCCTGAGAGGTCAGGTCGCGAAATGGAAAAAAGTCATTTCTTGGCAGGCCAAGACCTACAAAATGATATATACATCATGGGTCTAGGACTTATGGTTGTTGAGATCTAAGGGTGTGACAGACAGACAGACAGACAGACAGACAAAACGGGGACAATAGAGCATTTTTTTCGAAAATGCTCAAAAAACATAACCCAGTGGAATAAAAAAGTTTTCCCGGAATTCGAACGTTGCTTGGAAAACCCCCGCCTCAATGGCAGAAAAATCCACAAATCTCAAAATAATAATGACGTATTATTTTTAACACGTAAAAAACCACTGAATATAATGTTTGGGTGGCAGTGACGTTGCTAAGATACTTCCGAAGTCAAAGTATGGTGTCTCTCAGCTGACTAAATTAGAGGAACAATACAACCAGATTATGGCCTATTTAATGAAGGTCACGAGCTAGCATGTGACTGGCTGGGAATGTTTTGTTTTTAACTGCTGGACTAATGTTCCACATTTCCCACCTTATTCATCTCAGAGTGTGACCCAGATCCCTTTACCCATTTTTCACATCGTACGCCAATCAACAAAATATAGCGCGTACAGTTTCTTTTGCGCAGTCGTAACCCATTTTAAATGCTTTGTAATGTCATTGCATGGCTCGATTTACCGCCGGGGATATCCCTGGCACTGAGACATGTCATTGAATTATATTCTACCGGGCCCCGGCTCTGGTTTAGCTAATATATCCCAGCCGGGGATGAAATCATAGACATTTATCCCCAGCTCTGCATAATGTTTTTTTCAACCCCGGCACTGGTTTTTTCTTAAATCGAGCACTGTATCATTGTATTAGTTTCTGTAAGTTCTCATTGAAGAATATAAGTGCACAATATTGAGTAGTTTACGCCCGATTAATCGAAACCCTGATTCGAATCATTACGAAAACGTTCAGAGCGAAAAAATTAACAACCCAGTTCCTTGTTGGATCAAATGACCTTCAGCTTGCTGAGCTGTTTACCGCTTTAACCTACTAAGAAAAAAAAAGCGGGCATGTGCCTGTATGTTTACACAGTAATTCGTGAATTTGATAAGCATGGCTACACCAGCGTGTTTCCCGCCCTTATATTACCACGTACAGTGAACTAAAGTGATATAAAAAAAAAGACGATAAGGATTTTTCACTTCAGTGAGAAGCTAATAATAGTACTCTGATAAACCGAACATTTTTTTTAAACAAACTGCCTTTAAGCCAAAACATTGAACAGTTTCAGAAATGATTTTTTTTAAAAAGTCATACGAATTCATTTAGCTAAACAAGCAAATCACCGGGTCGTTTCAAGGGTCATTTGCCCCATCACCAGGTCAGAGGTGGGTAAAAAGATATGGTTGACATTCCCCAGTCATCGATCTTAAGAAAGGGAGGTTTAATGCCCCGGGGGGGCTGCTCGAACGTTGTAAACAGCAAAGATGTGAAGCGGATCAGCAGTGGTCACATGTCATATACAAAGGTTATGGCCAACATGGCTACCACATTTGGGTAAGGAGCTGTGGGGAGGCAGGGAGATCATAAGAATCACCCCAAACACCAAAAACGTAAGAGGATTAATAGATTAGATAAAAATCATCTAGACGGGACTTCACTGAAGTGAGATCACGTGACAATGGCATATGTCCGCATATTGATAAATCACGACAATATATTCACGAGATAATGTTTTTTATTCATAACAAATTGATTTATACAACAAATCAATACTAACGGAAGAAAAACAAAATCAGATCATAAAAAGTTCTACTAATAAGCGTTTGTGGTCGTTTACTTATTACGTAACGCATTCAGTAATCCAGGTGCCTGAATTCGTATTCTTAAAGTGAATGTTTGCACTAGTCTGTCTGTTCAACTTTATCAATTGTACAAGGAACAAGTCATGTTTTTTTGTTTTAAAAACCCAGTCAGTGACGCACAGAGATACATACAGTCACAACTGTTAAAATGCACAAAGTAAATAAGATGTAGAAAACAAAATGCTAGCTCGGAACACATCCAACACATCAAAATGTGTATATTATGACATTCAGAAATGTGCATGTGCTAATCATAACAGCACTTCGGGGCACTCCAAACATAAAATACTAACAGACTAACCATAAAACATTCCTTAATAAAAAAAAACAATGTGAAGTCTAGTAAAAGTTTACATTGAAAGACTTTGATTAGTGACTAGTGAATAAGATGAATGGTTCCAGAGGATGATGTGACAATTACGTGACAATTAACCCCTGAATGGTGTCAACATTTTGCAGCAACACAACTTGTACCAAATCATGCATAGTTCCAGAGTTATGATAAGGGGTTGGGGGGGGGGGGGATTTCTTGTTATGTAGACCACTCTACCACTACAGGGAAGGTTTTAATTGCCCTTTTTTCTGTTAACAGTGCCGAACCAAAAAATTTGGGGGCACGGGAGGCTTGGCCTCTTTGGGGGCCCCTGCATTTTGACATTCGACACCATGACATGAACATGAGATAATGTACTAAATATTTAATGTAAAAAAAATTGGAGGTTCCCTCAAGCTGGGGCCCGTGGGCACTTTCGAATTTGGACCCCTCTTCTCCCACCCTAGGTACGCCTCTATTTCTATATCAGCAACGATGTAATCACCCTTCTAGGAGGACGCAGGTCAAATAACCGTGGGGAGAGGAAAATGGGGGGGGGGTGGATGAACCTCCGAATCAGATTCCAGAGTTGCGCAAAATAAATAAAAGGCCCATACTGAAATGTAAAAAAAAAAATACATTTAAGTGTGTAAATCGAAATTAAATTGAAATTAAATGCCATAAAAAAAAGCGATGACACTCTTTTAATAGTAAGACCTAAATATTTTTTAGCCTTTGACCATTTTTTTTTCATTCATTCATTTTGCAGTATACAGATAATATATAAAAACAAGCAATTTAAGTCTTTTCCGTTTCGGACAAAGGACATTTTACAGCATTTTCGTGTACGCAGTTGCTACGTATGGGTTTTGATAAATAGAGAGGGAAGTAATCATGTTGAATTACTGTTACAAAAATAAATAATGATTACGCCCCTTTGATTAGCTTTTATTATTTATTATTTAAAATATAAGCAAAAACGGTACCTAAGAAACTCTTATATTCAGCCCTAAGAGGTCCTATCGCGAAATGAACTTTTGATGTACACTTGGCAGGCCAAGACCTACAAAATGATATATACATCATGGGTCTAGGACTTATGGTTGTTGAGATCTAGGGTGATGACGGACAGACAGACAAAACGGGGACAGTAGAGCATTTTTTTTTTCGAAAATGCTCTAAAAATGTTTCTTTCTCATCAGTAACACTGTAGTCGACTGAAGTTTCTATATATAAATGCCATCGAAGGCCACGTTGTGTCAAATGAAGATATGAAGTAGGGTTCACATGGCCCTAGTAGTTAAAAATCAAGATATGAAGTGGGTTCACATGGCCCTAGTAGTTAAAATCAAGATATGAAGTGGGTTCACATGGCCCTAGTAGTTAAAAATCAAGATATGAAGTGGGTTCACATGGCCCTAGTAGTTACAAATGAAGATATGAAGTGGGTTCACATGGCCCTAGTAGTTAAAAATCAAGATATGAAGTGGGTTCACATGGCCCTAGTAGTTAAAAATCAAGATATGAAGTGGGATTCACATGGCCCTAGTAGTTACAAATGAAGATATGAAGTGGGTTCACATGGACCTAGTAGTTAAAAATCAAAATATGAAGTGGGTTCACATGGCCCTAGTAGCTACAAATGAAGATGTGAAGTGGGGTTCACATGGCCCTAGTAGTTACAAATGAAGATATGAAGTATGGTTCACGTGGCCCTAGTAGTTACAAATGAAGATATGAAGTGGGGTTCACATGGCCCTAGTAGTTAAAAATCAAGATATGAAGTGGGTTCACATGGCCCTAGTAGTTAAAAATGAAGATATGAAGTGGGTTCACATGGCCCTAGTAGTTAAAAATCAAGATATGAAGTGGGTTCACATGGCCCTAGTAGTTAAAAATCAAGATATGAAGTGGGTTCACATGGCCCTAGTAGTTAAAAATCAAGATATGAAGTGGGTTCACATGGCCCTAGTAGTTAAAAATCAAGATATGAAGTGGGATTCACATGGCCCTAGTAGTTACAAATGAAGATATGAAGTGGGTTCACATGGACCTAGTAGTTAAAAATCAAAATATGAAGTGGGTTCACATGGCCCTAGTAGCTACAAATGAAGATGTGAAGTAGGGTTCACATGGCCCTAGTAGTTACAAATGAAGATATGAAGTATGGTTCACGTGGCCCTAGTAGTTACAAATGAAGATATGAAGTGGGGTTCACATGGCCCTAGTAGTTAAAAATCAAGATATGAAGTGGGTTCACATGGCCCTAGTAGTTAAAAATGAAGATATGAAGTGGGTTCACATGGCCCTAGTAGTTAAAAATCAAGATATGAAGTGGGATTCACATGGCCCTAGTAGTTACAAATGAAGATATGAAGTGGGTTCACATGGACCTAGTAGTTAAAAATCAAAATATGAAGTGGGTTCACATGGCCCTAGTAGTTACAAATGAAGATGTGAAGTACGGTTCACATGGCCCTAGTAGTTACAAATGAAGGTATGAAGTATGGTTCACGTGGCCCTAGTAGTTACAAATGAAGATATGAAGTGGGGTTCACATGGCCCTAGTAGTTAAAAATGAAGATATGAAGCATGGTTCACATGGCCCTAGTAGTTACAAATGAAGATATGAAGTGGTATCACATGGCCCTAGTAGTTACAAATGAAGATATGAAGTGGGGTTCACGTGGCCCTAGTAGTTACAAATGAAGATATGAAGTGGGGTTCACATGGCCCTAGTAGTTACAAATGAGGATATGAAGTGGGGTTCACATGGCCCTAGTAGTTACAAATGAAGATATGAAGTAGGGTTCACGTGGCCCTAGTAGTTACAAATGAAGATATGAAGTATGGTTCACATGGCCCTAGTAGTTACAAATGAAGATATGAAGTATGGTTCACGTGGCCCTAGTAGTTACAAATGAAGATATGAAGTAGGGTTCACGTGGCCCTAGTAGTTACAAATGAAGATATGAAGTGGGGTTCACGTGGCCCTAGTAGTTACAAATGAAGATATGAAGTATGGTCCACGTGGCCCTAGTAGTTACAAATCAAGATATGAAGTGGGGTTCACGTGGCCCTAGTAGTTACAAATGAAGATATGAAGTGGGGTTCACGTGGCCCTAGTAGTTACAAATGAAGATATGAAGTGGGGTTCACGTGGCCCTAGTAGTTACAAATGAAGATATGAAGTGGGGTTCACGTGGCCCTAGTAGTTACAAATGAAGATATGAAGTGGGGTTCACGTGGCCCTAGTAGTTACAAATCAAGATATGAAGTGGTATCACATGGTTGTAGTAGTTAGCACTATAACCACCCACTACATCTAACTAGACTCACATGAGAGGCTTGAACCTGAGACCGTCATGTCGGGACTCGCATTCTCCCCTACATGGCCACCCCGTCTAGCATATGGAATTATCATCTTTTTTTATTCTTTTTGAATGTCCACAGTATGTTGTTGTACTGTCTTTTCAAACAAGTTTTTTTTTATTTTACTTTTCTTGAATTCTTAGTGAACAAAGAGACTATAAACAGAGATGATGTTTAAGTTTGATATGTTTTCATTAACACTAAATATATTCGTACGATTTCCATGAAAGAATAGAGAGCAATCTCTGGTTTCCAATATCAAACAGTGAACAAGTTGCACCATTCCATTCCATACCCGACAATGGTCGCGGAGTTCACAGCCCTTGTCTCACATGACTGACCAGAGGGTGACCAGCCAGTCATTTGAACTCCACCCTAGTAACCTGCGCTCTACTAGCAAGGTAACCCAAATATTTGCTAATACTCAATTTTTTTTTATTTAATTTTTTTTTTAAATGCGTTTCCTGGTGACAATGATTAGTGTAGAAGAGTTCTTGGATTGTTGGGGGTGTACACTGTACAATGTACATAGTACACTGTACACAGTACACAGTACTAATGGATCTACTCTAGGGACCCTTCAATCTCATTATTTTTTAGTACATGAAAATATAATTATTGTATCCACATGTGTGTGTATAGCTCATGTTAAGATTGTATTTGTACACAGGGTTGTTCTTAGCTTTTTATTTGGAGACCCTACACAAAAATGTATACCCTAGGGCAGTGGTGTCGAACCTATGGCACTAAAATATCACTTCCTTTAATTTTAATTCGTGTGTTGGCACTTGGCTATAAATAAGTGTTGTTTTTTGTTGAATTTTGGTCACGCGGCCCCAAAAAAGGTTCACCACCATTGGCCTAGGTAAAAAGGCTCCTTATCATGACATTTGATATGGTTGGTAGTTGGAATGAAGTGGAGTCCCTTAGGTAATCGCCAAGTCTTCATATGCCAAAGAACATAGTTCAGGACAATGTAATGAAAGTTTCCTTTCTAAAGCCTATAAAGGCCATATGGGTTCATCTATTTAGGTAGCTACGCTACTCTATGGGATTGTGTGGCGAGTACAATGACCAGCTAAATTTACTTTCTCCCTTTTGTTCAGCTGGATTGACCTCGAGACATCGATTGGACCCGAGAAAAGAGTATATATATTTTATTCCCCGTTCAAAATGTTTATAAAAAAAATGTTCAACTTATAGCCATTATTTTAACTGGGTAGTCTTACATGAAAAAAATTTAAAAAGTGGAAAAATCATTTTCGATTATTACAAGTGTAAAAAAAATAATTTTGAAATATCTGTTTTTTTAATATGCAAGAGCAGCATAAAACCATTAAAACTTCTTTTTTTATGAAAAAACAAAATATTGAAGAAAAAAAAAATGCTCGTACACAGCAAGTACCGGTAATAAACTAACAGCCCAGTACAGAGTGATATTGTATTGGCCCATTCAGTGTGAACTTATCCTAAACTGTTAAAAGAGTTTTATTTTGCATTAGTTGTTAACAGATTTGGTTCAAACCAATTTTGTCCCCAACAATGATTCATGGTACACACACACAATAAAGTCGATGTTTTAAAATATGTTTCATTATGGATGGCTATATGAGTGGAGAAGTCTAATCTTGCACAACACTGACCTGGATATATTATGACAAAACTTCACTAAGTACCGTGCTAGTTGTACAGCACATGTACATTACAAGGACATAAACACTGTTTACAAATGTATATAGGACTGTCGATATAAGGCATCGTTGATGGGAATCAATAACAATGAGGTGTGTGTGTAACTGAGTATATGGATGTAGCTGTATGTGTAACTAAGTATACAGATGTATGTGTGTGTAACTAAGTAAATAGATGTGTGTGTGTGTGTATAACTGAGTATATGGATGTAGCTATGTGTTTAACTAAGTATATAGATGTATGTGTGTGTAACTGAGTATATGGATGTAGCTGTGTGTGTAACTAAGTATATAGATGTGTGTGTGTAACTGAGTATATGGATGTAGCTATGTGTTTAACTAAGTATATAGATGTGTGTGTGTGTGTAAGTGAGTATATGGATGTAGCTATGTGTTTAACTAAGTATATAGATGTGTGTGTGTGTGTAAGTGAGTATATGGATGTAGCTATGTGTTTAACTAAGTATATAGATGTGTGTGTGTAACTGAGTATATGGATGTAGCTGTGTGTGTTACTAAGTATATAGATGTGTGTGTGTAACTAAGTATATGGATGTAGCTATGTGTTTAACTAAGTATATAGATGTGTGTGTGTGTAACTGAGTATATGGATGTAGCTGTGTGTGTAACTAAGTATATAGATGTGTGTGTGTGTAACTGAGTATATGGATGTAGCTATGTGTTTAACTGGGGACGGATGGTCGTGCGGTAACGCGCTCGACTGTCGATCTGAAGGTACCTGGTTCGATCTCCGGTGAGGACCAAGGAAATTTTTCAGGTCTTGGCTCAAGTTCCCGTGGTGCCTCCATGGCCATTGCACTATCGGCTATGGTGGGGATGAAAGAAGGGCACCATAAAACCGTCCCATTAGTGGTTTATAGGATCTAAGGGATTTCATCTCATCCTTACAGGGACTTTACACATGTGTTTAACTAAGTATACAGATATGTGTGTGTGTGTGTGTAACTGAGTATATGGATATAAGTGTGTGTATGTGTATGTATAACTGAGTATATGGATATGTGTGTGTGTAACTGAGTATATGAATATAGGTGTGTGTATGTATAACTGAGTATTTGGATATAGGTGTATGTGTGTGTGTGTGTAACTGAGTATATGGATATAGGTGTGTGTGTATGTTTAACTGGGTATGGATATAGGTGTGTGTATGTGTGTGTAACTGAGTATATGGATATAGGTGTGTGTGTGTATAACTGAGTATGGATGTAGGTGTGTGTGCTACAAAGTGAATTAGTGGGTCGCGAAAAGAAAACCGTTGCCATAGTTTGTCTCTACTCGTTAAGGATTAACACACAAAAAAACCCGCTCCACAATACAACCAATGGTCCAACAGGCAAACACACAATACAACCAATGGGAAACAGGTAAACACATAACGGACCCCATCAAAATACTTCCGGGAATAACAACTTATATACTGTTAGTAATTTCAAGCACAGGGCTGTGTCAACATATACTTTGCCGCTTTTAAACAGCTCATAGACATTTAAAACTAATCATCATACATTAAACCAATGGGTAGTATATCACAGTAATGATGAAAAAAAAATTGATTTCCTAATAGAAAGCCCCCAATTAATTCCAACCGATTAATAATAATTTTAAAAAAATATATTTATTAATCCAGTTAAACAGTATTTCATTTCAATACCAGGTGGTGATTTTTTTTTCTAGGCTCAGATGGCCCGATAAACCTTATTTGAACACTATTGATTAGCAAAGGCTAGTGACAGCGTGCAGTTGTGCAATCTTGGGAATAGTTCAGAAAATATATAATCAGTTAGTCATGCAGATGCACAAAATTAGCACCAGATGTTTTATTATATATATTTTAAAAGTTCCCTTAGCCATAACGGGTCATCGGGGCAGATGGTGTAGAATTCATCTGTTTCTATAACGACTGCATATTGTGTGGTTAGCACAACACCCAGCCGAGTTTACTTCCCCGACTTAAGTCATATATCCATTTAAAGCTGGGTCGACTTGTGGGACTTTACACACAATTTCACCTGGAAAAGTCTCCATGGTTCTCACCGAGAATCGAACCCAGAGCTCTCAGGTCGACAGTCGAGTATCTACACTAAATGTATTCATCGTGTTTGTGTCTTCTTTCACCAAACTCCATAAATTCGTGGACTCGTTTCACCATACTTTTCCTAAAACATTCTAATAATTTGAGAAAAAATATGCGGTGTTCTATAAATGACAATATTAACATTTTAGATGAATCACTACCAGATAAAAGAATATATAAGATGAGCGTGACCTTGACTTGTGGGCGAGGGAGGTAAGGATCTGAAAGTGTCGTCATCCAGGTATAGTTCCCTATCATTTTCCCAAGGCTGTGTGCGGAACAAAGTCGACGAATGCAGACTATTGCACACTGTTGAAATGTGCGTCACACGTGCACAGCTAAAAGGGAACACTGAGGCCATGAGTCGAATTAATGTAAAAAAAAAAGATGCCAGGGTCGTTTTTCAGGGTGTGTAAGGTGTGGGGTGGTGAGATATTGGATCTTCATCAACATAGCCTTCCACATAGACAGTTTGGTATTAAACTTCCAACATTTCTTCATTTCCGGCTATTTAGTGGACATAGTGACACAAAGGGCTCAATTACTTTGACCAACGATGTTAAGTCTGGAACTATTACTGTCAATGAACATGGTAACCAAATGTGACTCTTAGAGCCATATGGCGCTCTCCGTTGAGTCTCTCAATGAGCCAGTTTTTTTTTTGTTCAATAAATCTTGATAAATTTATAAAACCGAAAACCGAATAGATTAAGGTGGGTAGGGCACATAGAAAGAATGGAAAACAACAGAGGTCCAAAAGCAATATATAAGGCAACACCTAATGAGAAAAGGCCTAAAGGCAGACCAAGAAGCAGATGGTTAGAGGAAGTGGAGAAAGATTTCTCCCTTAAAGCCATAGAAGTGAGAGAGTGGAGGAAGAAGACCATGGATCGGGAAAAGTGGAGAAGAGTTGTATGGCAGGCCAGGGCCCTAAATGGGCTGTAGAGTCAAAGGAAGAAGAAGAAGAAGAAGGAAGAAGAAGAAGGAAGAAGAAACCG